>JABCKU010008176.1:0-58877 GCA_018221655.1 Myochromella boudieri
GGACCCTCAAGTTAGGGTTTTTGAGACCGTTTTTTGGGGGAAATTACCGACAAACCTATAGGGGAGCTTCCCGGGGCTAGATTTCCTGGATAATTTGGCGTCCTAAACTTTCAGTGTATTGACTCTGAAATGGGGAAAACGCCAAAGGCCTTTCTTAGTCCTCGTGTAAACGAACAGTCATGCACTCAGGATACTGCTACACCATCGATATAGGATCCATCGGCTGAACCATTCGCAACACCTTTCTTTTTCTTCCGCCTTTTTCGCTTTCTTTTTTTCTTTGGCGCATCGGCGGGGGTTTCAGTTTTAGAGTCGGTATCGTCCTCAGATTCGTCGCCATTTTCTGGGGGTACCAAGTTCAACAAGGGCTGTTTTAACAGGGCGGCTGATTGTATTTGTCGACGTTGGTTTAAAGGCGTTGCCGGCATTGAAGTTAATGAGATTTTGTGATACGTGACCGGGGATGTAGCTATTAGTTTAGGCTTAGCACCTGACTACTATAGCTGAGATATTTAAAAACTTGCCTGCAGTCTTGTTGGTAGTTATTATCGCCCCGTCTTGAGGTGACTTGTGCGTAGGCTCCTTCACTAATGTCGATTCATTGTAATGTTCGGCAGTTGAATGACTCCCTTTGCGCTTTTTGCGCTTAGGCGTTGTAACGGGAATCGAGGGTTGTGACATGTCCTCCGCCATGATGATACTAAGAACCTCATGCTCTTCCTTCCACTCCATCTGTGGAAGATCAAGAGGCTTCGAGGGCGACATGCTGGCCCGATCAACGATCATGCTCTGTTTCTTTCTTTTCTTCTTCCCGTTGTCGCCGAATGGATCCACCCTTGACCGTTTTTTAATCGCCCCAGCTCGACTTTCCTCTTCATCCGACTTGTCCTTTATGTTAAGCTCTTCTTCCTTGGAACGTTTCATACCATTTCCAAGTAGTTGACCTTTTAAACGCGCAGTATCACGCGAGGAATTGTAGCTTTCAGGGATTGCAGTACCAACACCCAACCTGAGATAACATTGTTTCATTCAATTCCCATACAAATAGCAGGGTGCATACCTGGGCGGGCGACGCATGTACTCCTTCAACTCAGCCTCTGTGTCACGGCTGTTTTTACTGGGCAATTTTCGAGACGGTTTGATCCAAGAAGATATCATGTCTTGCGCAAAGGACATCGATATATCGATTTGAGCTTGGAGAGCCTCCAAGTCGATGGAATCCTCCTCTATAGCCGGGTTCTCCATACTAATGTCAAAGTATCCTCAGCAGCTATAAACTCTTGTGTTCAAACTAGTCGCTGTATGAGGCTTTACGCGAGCACCATCGTGAGATTTGAGTTGATCAAGGTTAATCATGAGTGCTGTTGGTTTGTTATATATTTTAGACCAAACTCTGTTTTCTCTTGTCTTCCTCGACCAACCAAAATGGCATCGTTGAAACGCAAAAGAGAGAAGTTCGAGGATTCTGATGACGAAGATGAAATGTCTTTTGGACGACAAATTTTACCAGTCGCAGATCTTCCAATTGATTTTAGCGCCGAGCCCATGGATGGTATGCAGTATCTTTTCACTGTCAGGTAAGTAGGATGCTAACAATTTCTTGGCACGATCTGAGGTTTAGAATAGACGAGATGCGCGGCATCTACCTCATGTAACTCGCGCGCCGAACCCATACGAGTATGTGGCGGATGCCCCATTGCCTTCACAGACAGCCAGTTGCAAACTACCCGAATACATTATCCTACCGTCCCAACAGTGGCGTTTACTATTTGAAACCCGCATCAGGAACTTTCGAAAAGTAAGTTTATTCCAGCTCAGCCCATCTGCCTAACTCACTCTTGAGCACTTTACAGAATGTAAATCAACCGACGATACACATCCCTTGCGGACCCCAAGACAATCGGCGGCTCATGCCCGATAAGAAGGAACGGGATATGTGGTGGGCATATCTAGCTGGGAAGCCTGAATCGGACTGGAACTCCCCAAAACAACCAAAAAAGGCCGCGGCACAGCAAAAGCATCCGCGTGTATCAGTGGACGCCTCCCCTTCATGCAAAGTTCAAGAGTTACGGAAACCCACTGATGAAGGCGAAGTGGAGCTTGTACTACGCATGTACCCTTCAGACTCGCTTCCAACCCCAACGGGCTCACCTGCCCCTTTGGAACATGGCGATTCAGGTCCTACGATGGTCGCGTCAAGTACGCAAGTACCAATCATGGGCAGACCGAGGGAACCATTGCCATCTCTTCTCAGACATATTGACCAAGTAAATAATTCTTCTACTGTATTGTTTTACCCCTACCGATATTATTCTTCGACTAGCGATTGGCTTTGCATCTCCTCATGTACTTCACGCACTGGATCACCAATCACCTTGAGTATCATAACGCTTCACTCCGACCAACCGAAACGCATGCACATTGGATTTTCGCCCTCCTTAGCAAAGTCGAAGATCACATATCTGCCGACGATATGAACCTGCTGCGAAATTTGGCTCGGGCCTGTATCGCTTTCCTCAAAGAACTCTTACGAAACCAACCATTGCCCCCCGAGCTTCAGGAATCACCGAATTTGGCAAGTAGATGTGACTACATGAGTATACACTCATGCTGGATCATCATAGCCGCCGTCACAACTGTTTGGGCTCAACATGATATGTGGACGGACGCGGAAGATATGCTCAAAACGCTCGCACCGGGACCCGAAATACTTGAAGTCTAAAGCCTCAAGCGACGTATTGCCTGTTCCGTTAACCTCACACCTACAGTTTGTGCTGTAACGGACCTTTCCAGAAGACTAATAACAAATCCTGAAATTGGCTCAACGTACTTATAATTTTGGAACGACGTAAATAATGACACTAAAAGCTGTTTGAACATTGTCGCCTTCGGTAAGACTTTGTGATAACTACGAGTTATCCGATAAACCCCAAACACAGGTGTGCGCTCTTCTGACAGAGCCCATTCGGCGTTGAATGCGGACCCTTGTTGAGGTGCTTTCCACGGCGTGAGTCTCGGCTCTCCCGATTCTCTTGAAGTTGAACCTTGAACGTTGAACCTTGAAGGTCTAGGTCCCTCTAGGAGTGGCCTGCACGTGATAGTATTAGTAGAGTTTTTACGTCTTCTTTATAAACCGGCCATTCCTTCTCCTCATACCACCACCCACCTATCCTCGTTTCTCACCATGCGAGTCTCTACTGCCTTCTGTCTCTCGTTCGCCACCTCAGCGTTAGCATACCAAGTTACCGAACCTTCTAGCACCCAGGGATGGTCACCATCCGGCCCCCAAACGTGAGTACTTTGCTTAGCTTTGAATTATGGTGGTTTCTCAGTCTGTCTGTCCCAGGCTCTCTTGGGTACGCGTTGATACAGACCCTTCCACCTTTACTGCGGTTTTGGTCAATGAAGTAAGCGCAGTGATATTGTACACGACGGGTTACCTCCTGATACGCTTATTTTTCTTCAGGATCGCTCAGTCATGCCACAGAACAATCAAGTCCTTGCTGCACAAGTCGATGGTACCCTCAAAACTGTCGCTGTCAACCCTCCAAGCGGTGGCTGGCCCCAAGGTGGTTCATTCCGCGTCAATTTCGTAAAGGACCCGAACAATTTGGACACCATCCTTGCCCAGTCGAATGATTTCACCATCGGAGATACCTCTGGCAGCACATCGTCCTCTCGGACCACGCATACATCCTCTACTCCGTTCGTAGATTATGTTTTTCACCTCGAGCTGACCTGCTGACTAGCGTTCCCAGCTCCGGTACCACTTCTGCGACACACGCTCTCTCCGCCAGTGGGGCTTTTTCCGGCACCACCGCCATTACCAACATTGTCACCTCTACTGGCAATACTCCTTCTGCAACCCCCGGTAATTTAGAACCGAACAGTGGCACCAAAATTTTGAGTTTAAATGTTGGACTCGCCCTGTTTATTGTAGCTTTGTGTCTCTCGGTTACCTAGCACATGCTGGTTACTACTTTCAGCTAGAGAGTCGATAGCATCGTTGATGGACGTAAGCTTCGTATCCTACACTTGTTTCTTTGGTTGGCCGTATCATATAAACCACGTTCATGTTTTGTGCAGATATATTGAGGGCGTCTAGATTTCATTCAAGGAGCTTCGGAGCACAAGTTAAGGCTCGGAATATTACTCCTTTCGTCATACTATCACTGGGGGTACGATTACAGATTTTTTTGATGGGGCTCATTGTGAGGGATCGCGCCAACATTTCCGTTAGGACTTAGTTAGAAGAACATTTTCTATGGTCGCCACAACGCGATTGTCGAATAAACCCGACATCTTAGAGGATCGTTGATTGTTGTGGACTTTTCTTCGTTTTCCAGTTACATCGGCGGGTATGATTACAAGTTTAAGTCACATCAAAGCAACGCGGAATGCTCCGATTTACTGCAATTTGGCCTTTAGCGACGTCCAGAATTTGATCAAAAGCGTTACAGTTTGACAGCACCTCCAAAAACAAGTGAAACAGGATTCATGTAACCACGACAAGATAATTGAGCAATCTCTTCAACCCATTATATACAATATGTCTACAGGGATATGCCCAATTTTTACGGGGCCCCTAAGATAAGTGTGAAGCCAGGGTGAGCTTATCAGTGATTTTGTAATCATAATACACCTTGTAATCATCACCCAACTGATAGTAATATAAAGTTGATCTCCGTGATTACAGCCAGATTACGGCTCCTCTCCATACTACTACTACTACTGCAACTATGTCAAATTCTCTCGAACACTTGTTACCGCCAAGTTGGAGAGCCCAGGTCACCGCGTGGCTGGCGGAAGACACTCCATCGTTCGATTATGGTGGATATGTTGTCGGAGAAGCCCAGCGCGAAGCATTTCTCTTCGGAAAGGGCACGGACGTTGCTGTCCTTGCTGGATCACCCTTTTTCACGGAGATCTTCGTTCAACTCGATTGCGAGTGAGTTTTAGATCTGTAGAAGGTTGGACGATATTGATCCTATGTGCTCAGGGTGAAATGGCACGTAAAGGAGGGCGAAACTTTCCAACCAATAAAGCATGTCGCCACGGTTAAGGGCAAAGCACGGCACTTACTTTTGGGTGAGCGAGTCGCCCTAAATCTTCTTGCGCGATGCAGTGGGATTGCTACACGGTACGCCGCTATTTTTCTGCAAAGATGTCGAAGCTCATCCGGCTGAAGTTCGAAGAAGATCAAGGATCTTGCACGAGGTTATGGGTATAATGGGATTATTGCTGGGACGCGAAAGACTACACCAGGTATGCATAACCGTGCGTCCTTTCCAGAGTTTGTTGATTCAGTAGTATCCCGACGCTTAGGATTCAGGCTGGTAGAAAAATACGGTATGCTGGTTGGAGGGGTAGACACTCACCGACATGACCTTTCGAGCATGGTTATGCTCAAAGATAACCACATATGCTCATCTGGTACTACCAGAAAGTCGCCAATTTCACTTTCAGGTGCTAACAGTGAATCAGGTTCAATCACGGCTGCAATTGAGCAGGCACGAGCTGTTGGAGGCTTTAGCTTACTTCTGGACGTCGAAGTCCTTTCAGAAGCTGAGGCTGACGAAGCTATCAACGCAGGCGCCGATATCATCATGCTCGATAACATCGAAGGGCAAGACCTAGTTCAAGTAGCACGCCGTTTGAAAGAGAAATGGAAGGGTCAGCGCAAGTTCCTCTTCGAAACCAGCGGGAACATCACGGAAACCAATTTACAGGAACGCGCCATCAATGGTGAGTCTCCTAAATAGCCCCGTTGCAGTATTTGTGACCTTGTTGACAGAAATCGACATCCTGAGCACAAGTGTCGTACACCAGTCGGTCCAGCACATAGATTTTAGCCTCAAACTCCAGTTGCCCACACAGAAGACCGACTTGCCGCAAGGTCAAGGCGTGAACAGCTAGAATTTAGATTTATTTCATTAAGTTAAATAGTAATAACGCATTTCCTCCACGGACGCCGTCTTTATCAGGTTGGCTCCAACCTTGTACGGCATCAATGGCCTCGAGATTTTCAATTACACTTTTCCACTTCTCTGTCGAACCGAGTGGCGGAAAGAACGGATGGTCCGTCCCAAAGAGCATTCTTTGACTACCCACGCTGCGGTTTGCAGCGCCAGAGACGGACGGACTGGCCTCGTACCTTGCCGAGCGAGCAATAGCTTCACTGACAAAACCAAGTTCCTCGGGACCATACGCAACTGCGTCAAGATACAACCTTCCAATATAGTATCGTGCATCGTGCTCAAGTCTGGATGCCACGACTGGGTCATGATCGATGCATGAAGCCAAACGAGAAGACAGCTGAGTTAAGGCTCCACCGGAATGCGCGAGTAGGAGACGGAGAGAGGGGTATCTGTCCAGGACGCCGGCCAGAATCAGCCGAGTTGTTGCCTGTCCTCCTATCTTAGTTTACGAGCGAATATAGAAAATATCACTATATTCACTCACAATTGTTGTTTCGAACGGAAAACCGAGAGCAAGGGGAAGGACATGTCCATTATCCTTCTCCCCCCACGCCTTTGCATCAACGCCATAGTGAGGATGGATGAAGACGACGAGACCGGCTTGCTCGATTGCGGCCCAGACAGGTTCAAGGGCCGCATCATCAAGTCCCTTGCCTACTCCTCGTGTTCCCATGATAAGGCCACGAAGGTGTGGCAGCTTAACTATTTGCTTGATTGTGTCAAGGAGGGGCGCTGTGGCAATCTCCGGTACAAGTGGGAGGAGGCCGAAACCGTAAAAGCGCTTAATGGGGACACCTTGGACGTTTGGGGATGTAGAGCAGTATTCCTCGAGATCCTCATTCAGCTCAGTTGCGAGTGTGTGGGCTTGTGCTGCTGGTAAGAAGTCAAGCCATGGATTCGCGGTACTATTTCAGTGCAAGAGGATGATTGAATGGAAGAGTGTTAGAGGGTAATTGACATACCTAACGACTGATATATCAATACCATGCCTGTCCATGAACTTGAGCTTCTCTTCACGATCCCAGTACTGTGGTCCAACTGGCCGCCCGCCACTAGGTTCATGTTCCAATATCAATAGCCGTTCGTCAGGACTCCCATCGCGTGCAGTGGATGAACGGATGAAAGGCACAACTGAACGTGTGCGAAGAAGTGCTGCATAGCGTGGTAGATACACGTGTGTATGAATGTCGACTAGGAGCTTGGAGGCCATGGAAGATGTATCAGATAAAGAGATATCGCGTATGGCACAATTGACAAGTTTGACAAGACATTTGGCTGAACGAACGAACTTCTCAACAGCCTGTTTGAGTAAACCAAGCAGATACAAAGCCTAGCCCATTTTTCTTGTCAATGTCGGCTATCATATACGTGATTCAACTTACATAGACATCTTTATTACAACTACTATGACCTTTTCAGAGATTCTGGCCACTGTAAGAGCGCTTTCCTGCCTTTTTTTCACCGCGTATTTTGATTCTACACTGCATAAATACCAGATCAGTACTGTTTTAACAATGATGTCTAGCGTCCAGGATCGGTTGGCAAATCTTGCACTCGAAGCTGAAGCTCAGGAAGAATCATGGATACAATCTCTTGCAGAACTTGAGGCTAAAAGTAGCGAAGTCGTGACGCACTCACAGTGGCTCACCCATCAGAACCAAGAACTGCAGCGTCAGTTCGCCCGCCAGAAACCGGACTTGGAATTGGCGCTAGATGCCCGTAACGAGGCTTTTCGAAACCTTGGAAATGCTTATAAGGTTATCCGCAACCTTATTGATGAGAATACGAGGGTAAATTCTTTAATGCTTGCAAAGTCGCGTTTCGACGTGCCAACATTTGGGATTCTTTAAGTTGCAGGCAGAATATGGGGTGATTCCCACCCAAACGGAAAAAGAACAGAGTGAGGGGATGAAGAGAGTTTTGGAGGCAGCTATAGGTGGTCGCAAATCTGGTTCAGATAGCAGAAGTTCAGATCAGACGCCCCGTCCCAAGTCTTCAGTGTCTCCTTTACCGACTTCCCCCAAAGAACCAAATCGTCGACGGACAGCATCAGCCAAGGCCAACAACCACGCACCACCACCAACTTCACCAAGTTACGTAGGTACTTCCAGTGATTCACTCTCAGACCCAGTGTTATCCACAATAGAAGGCCCAGGAGGCTGTGAATGGAGCGTGTATTATGCGCGACCACCAGCCTCGGCAAACATGTCATTTGGGCCAGTGGACTATAACAAATTAGTGCGGCATTCTATCATTGAAAATACAGAGGTACGTCTTGAAGTAGTTTTGAGGGATTTAGCGGCCGAAAGGTGAAATCTGTGTCTTGCAGCAAATGAAGGAACAGCTAAAAGCGTGCGTGAAAGAGTGTTTCCCAGGTTTCAATTCTTGTCAACTCGTCATCCTTCCAGTCTCCAATCATCCTCAGAGCTTTGCTGGCGTCTGTATAGCACTAAGAACGGTATAGCCTTTCTATATGATCCAATTTTGATTGAAGGTCGCTCCGAAGGGGCTAGAAAGTCGTATATTCTAGATTGGGGGATGGAGGTAGACAACCAACGTATACGGAGTTTCATACAGAACCGTGACGCAACCACCCCACTTCATACGTTCCTGTTCCCTGCAGAAAAGGTGCGCTGTCTTAAACTGTTTGAGCTCAGCATGTCAATGACGCATGTCTTGTTCAGAAGGGCTGGTTCTACGTAGGTGCACACGAATGGAAAATTGCTGACGAAGTTAGGCCCATCTGGCCAATATTGAGTAAAAGGGTATGTTTTGATATGGAGGCCTCAATCTTTCGTGTTTGGGTTGATGGCGGAAAACCAGTCGAAACAAAAAATATTGGACAAATTGGTTCAACGGAGCCATAGGAAATATGACGAGGCGAGAATCACAAGTGCCCTTGACAGTGGCGAACTGCGACAGTTGTGCGTCGAGATTTCAAGCGATGGGTTGTTGGATATATCGAAACAACTTGCCCGAAATATGGACTTTTCGGCGCGGGATAGCCCAACCGCATTGGAAAATGACTGATAAAGACCATCCAGGGTAGTAGAATGCTTTGTATTTCAGATTGACGTATGTATGTCAGAGGGCTAGAGTGAGCTGCTGTGAAGTGCTTTGTGAGTTGGCGCCGGTAACTGTTGAGCGCTGAATGCAGTTTCAACAAATTTCGATATGGTAGTTTCAACCAAGTTTCAACTGCCGTCCCCAACTCCCGGATCAGTGCAACCTTGACAGCCATCAACGGCCCGGCTGCCTGATATGGAAACACAAACACATACTCGGAATCTTCATCAGTGGTGAATCCATGATATGCATGTATCCATGATTGTATCGCTGTCCTAGGTTGCCACTGTATTTGTACTCCCTTCGTCCCCACTGGTTGGCTGTTCTCTCCTCCTGTGCGTGTACCGCTCCGGGCACGATACCGTTCTTGTAACTGTGACGCTATTGGCCAAAATTTCTTTTGCTTTCTTTTCTCCTTCACCATGTATCAGCTATCGTTACATAACAAGCGTCGTTTCGAGACCGTCTCACGGCAGGTGGTGAGCACCGTGCCCCCAGATACAAGTTACACCGGGAGTGAGGAGCCACTATCACCAACGTCTTCATCGGTGTCGAGCACCACTACCTCTGCATCAGCTTCTTCCTGTTCATCGAACTCGAGTTCTGTATCGTCATCCAGGAGTTCCACCAGTTCGCGCACAATTCATTCCTCGTCGACTTCGCGTTCAGCAGCCGTTGTTTCGTCGACCTTCTCAGCAACTTCTGCGACATTCACTAGTTCTACGTTAAGTTTATCGTTGGTTTTTCCCGCTATTCTCAATTCTTTTTGTTTATGATTTCAACAGGACCAACACACCTTCAGGCAGTGCCACATCACAATTTCTTCTCACGTCTTCGTTTTCGCCTTCACACACGTCCTCAGCCTCGCCGTTATTTGCCCCCGCAACTATAAACTCAATATCGGCCAGTACATCCGATTTCGTCGCCGCGACAACTTTGGTAGTACACCCTTCTTCCCCGACTGAGACTATACAGATTTCAACCTTCGACCCGCTTGCAACCGCGACAAGTGTTTTGTCTGCCCCAAACAATGGGTAAACTACACTCGTTTTGTTTCTGTATCCTGCGTGCTGATTTCACAATCTCAAGCTTTTGGTCAAATAAGGGCGCAGTAGCTGGGACCTTTACCGTTGTTAGCCTTGTCATTGTAGGCTGCATTATTGCGTTTGTCGTCTTCCTGAAGAGACGGTCAAAGCATTACAAGCAACAAAGTCGTGGCGACAGTGAATTCTTTGGGGGGTTTTCAGACTCTCCGCGGATGACGCAGAGTGCCACTGCACACGAAATTGAAGGACTTCCATCTTCGCCAGGCTCCAGTATCATAGATATATCGGAACAACCCCCTATGGATCCTCATGGAAGTCAGCCGTTATCCTTACCTTCCTACTATGCCACTACGTATGCGACACAGGGCCTGGCATCTGTCCATGAACATGGATCACACCGCTCTCTCCCATTCATAACACCCCCAGTCTTCGCGCGACCAACCGTTGGTCGTACCGCGCGCAATTCATATCAACCATCTGTTGATTCATTTTACGGTGCTTCCTAACGGTACTTTCTCATCCACGTTTTCTTCTCCTACTGGGGTATGTATGGACAACTATTTATTTTTGATTTATTTTTGTAACGACGGATTTCATATCGTTTGTAATGTAACACGGACCAATTCAAATGATATGGTTGTAAACAAAATTTCCAGACCCTTTCTCTGAATCCTAATGTTTTATGTCCGTCTATAACCGATAATTATCATACTTGAATGGGAACAACTAATAGTAGAGATGTACTTTGCTATGCTTGAACCATATAGGTGTAGGCCCATTCGTACAACTGTCTTGGATACTTTTGTCAAAGGTAATATAACAAGTATACGACAGCTAGCTAGTATGGAAAGAACAAGAATAACATGACAGGCCTTGCCATGTTACTCTGGTGTGGCGCAAGAATCAACATTTCAAGTCTGGTCATTTGATATGTGTTGTGCCGCAAGGAAATGGGTATTCAAGTCATTAGATGCGATAGCACACGGTGCCAAAATTTTCGGTGTTTCCCTCAATGCAGCAAATGGGAAATCGAGGAAAAGGCTACCAAAGCTGAATATTGGTACGTGTTTGCACATGATTGGCTCGTGGAGGCAATTTCGGAACTCGACCAATTTGAATGACCTGGACGACCATGTTCCTTTTCAGAATCAGATCCTGCACTCGTGTTCCATCCGTTGCCTTTCGCAGATGCATGTCAAGTGCTTTGAACCCCAAGGAGGCATTTCTGGACACCATCCCTTCTCACCCCGGCATAACTTGTCTCTCACTCAACAGACCTCTGAGCAAGAATGCCATCTCTGTAAACCTTCTTGAGGTGAATGATTGAAAGGGTTGGGTCGTAAGATGCTCCTTCAAGCTTTCATTTGTTTAGCAACTCAGAGACAGTCTTGAAAGAGTTCATTTTGATAAAAGGTACTGTCATCCTTGCTTTGTCTATACTGCTCATTTAGGAGTTAACACCCATCGACAGTGTACGCGTTCTCATCCTCCGCTCAACCACGCTTGGATCTTTCTGCGCAGGAGCGGACCTTTCGGAGAGACGCACAATGTCACAGACCCAGGTGGCAAAATTTCTCGCCGACCTACGGGATGCACTGGGCAAGCTTGAAAACCTTCCCATGCCTACCATCGCAGCCATAGACGGACCTGCTCTCGGTGGTGGTTTGGAGTTAAGTCTGGCTTGTGACTTGCGTGTAGCAGGTACTTGTTGCATTGATATTGGATCTTTTCGACAATTTCATGATCTGTGAAGGTCACAGTGTAAAGAAGATAGGTCTCCCAGAAACCAGTCTTGGCATCATACCTGGCGCTGGTGGAACGCAAAGAGTGACAAGGCTTCTAGGACCATCGAAAGCAAAGGATTTAATCTTCACAGCACGTACTTTGAATGCGGAGGAAGCTCTCACTTGGGGTACATCGTTCAATTGTCTGTTCACTTGCCATTGTTAATGGTTGCATAGGCCTAGTTGACTATATGTCAAGCCCTGATGTGACTGCCTTTCATCAAGCACTCACCATAGCGGAAGCTATTGCAAAGAATGGTAACAATATTGGTTTCTTCTAGTGACCTTTCTGAAGACTGTCTCAGCTCCATTGGCCCTCAGAGCAGCCAAACAAGCGATTTCTAGGTCCGGAGATCTTCCGCTTGAGACAGGTATCTCGATCGCTATGTTTCCGAACAGTCTTTTAGCTGACTTTGTCAATTTTAGGGCTGGATTTTGAGCGAGCTTCATACGAAACTTTGTTATCCAGCCAGGATCGATTAGAGGCTCTAGAGGCGTTCCGAGAGAAACGCAAACCTGTATTTAGGGGTGAATAAATACTAAAGAGGTACAGGTACACAGATTACAAGATATGTCAAATACCAAATGGACGAGATGGTATCGCAAACCCGCCCGTAAAGCTTGTTGGAATTGTGGGTATACTTTTAGAAACTCCCTCGCTCAACTTGAGACCCTCCAAGTCCTTCATCATCACACTCAGGCGACCAAAACGATCCTTCAACCCCCTACTCTCTGTTCCCTCGTCTGTCATTCCTTGAGTGTCGCTGAATAGTTTGCCGAATTGGCCCCAATCGCTCCGCAGCATAAGATAAGGCTTCAGTAACGTAGCGTCAATTCGTCCAAGATAGTTTTCAGTTATATACGACTTCAGGATCTCTGGCCGAACAAGGAAAATGTTTCCCAGTTGGCGAATGAACTCAAATCGCTCATGCAAAGCCGGAATGTCAAAGGTAGCAATGACGTCTTGGTAGGACTTTATGTCCCTAAAACGAGATGAGATTTAACTTTTCAAAGGAAATGTACCACATACTTCGCGAGCATAAGACCGCCAGTAGCGCTGACAGGAAACTTTCGTAAATGTTCCAAGAGTGCACTAGTTGTAAAGTCAGAATATGCAGTAGATCAATACATTTCCCTCGTACCTATGGAATGCGACGCCGATCTCAGTAAGAAAGATCTCTAAATTCTTCCCACTTAAATTCTGTGAAGCTGCATCCCGAACCTTCTCTAACACCTCACAACAGGCAAGGCATGGGTCAGTGTTCACCCTGGCGAAAGAGAGGTCATCATCTCGAGGATTAAAATCGTTACGTTTCTGCTTTGTAAGTTGTGTGGTCAGCCAAGAAACGATTGCTTTGTGAAGAAAAAATAATCAACTATCCTCTGAAAAAAAGCAAGAGAAAATTAAAAAAACTTACCATCAGTGACACGTTGTAGGAGGTGGTTAGTACCACCTTCCAGCCGGCTGACTGATTGATTGTTGAAAACTACCATCTCACGACGTGTTGTTACAGAAGAACTAGCCAGTGGGAGCAAAGCAGTGTTGACATATTGTTGCCAAAGATGGCAAATAAGGTCCACTGATCGAATAATTGACAACCACTGCAAGCTGGGCTCTGTTTTGCTATCCGCTGCCTCCACTCGTACTTGTGCACTGGAATCCCGTTTTGAACAAACTCGTCGGAAGTAGGTCAAAATACTCACGTCTCGATGGCAGCGCCAATGTAGGCGTTGCCTATGGCCTCCGCCAGCACACGCAGGAGTGCAAAGGTATTCTTCACACTTGAGAAAAAAAAAGTATGATTATTAGATTCGAGCGGGGATAGGTGCACGTACACGTCGCTAGCCGGACTTAGCTCGACACATCTACCAGTGGCTTCTGCGTGCCACTTGAGCATCTTCTCTGCTATCTCGACATTCAATAGCCCGTCCTCTTCGCGGACCGGCTCTTCTCCCCTGTCTGGATTACCAGCATTGATACCACCGAATCTCATGAGAGCAGCAGCGGCTTGTGCAGATGTAGTAGAGCCTCCACCGGTAGATGTTGTGGCGGCGGCAGCACTCAGTTGATTGACCATGCGGTCAAACATGGACGATTTGCCTTTCTGCGTCTTTTCCTGTGTGATAACGTATACTGTCAGCAGTTGTCTCCAATGTAAATGAAAGAAGAGCGCACATGATATCTAGTAAACTGGGATAAGAGATTGGAATAAAGCGCACCCAAACTTCTACTTTCGCGCTCCAAGTATCGCTGACCTTCGATGTATGGAACAAAAAGCTCCTCCATCGCAGTTTCCAGCATCGTACTGACCGCAGCGGATGTACCAGGGGCTATCGTGGTGGCACCGGTAAGTGATTTTCGGAATTCTGTTGCTTCGTAAGGAGTGCGAGGTGATACATGAGGAAGTTCGTAAGTTTTAAGATCCTCGACCAGTGTTGAGGCTTGGATATGAACGAGTTGAAGAACTCGTAGATATGCAAGGTCTGAAAGGGAGCTGCCTCTGTGAAGAAGCTGCTCCATATGCTGCTGTATCTAGTGGCAGTATTAGGTAGTTTTTACGGATTCAGTGGGTTTCCTCACTGATTGAGCAAATACTCGTTGCAAGAAAACTTGCATCACAACGGAAGGGTTGGGGAATACCGCTTTTACAATTTGAGCCTCAGTTTCTACAGTCGAGCGGATCTCGACAAATAACTCTGTCAATCCTTGTTCACTTTTTGGAGAGCTTGCGTCTGGATCTGGTAGAAGGTCCCATCTATCAAAAAGGTTAAGTGCTGTATCATAGAAGTCAAGTATGGAGCGACGTACAACACGTGGTCATCTATAGGTTTATTGGTCCGCACGTTGTTGATAAAGAAATCATGTTGATTAACGTACACCTGGACGCAGGACGAGCCACCGTTAAATTCAAGAAGAGTTTGAGCGCAGTGCTACAGAGACCATTAGCGCCGGTTGATCCATGAGAAAGGGGTGAATTGTCACTTACATGCATCATTTTGGGATCTCCTTTCCGGTAGCATCGGTCAAAAAGGTTCAGCATCTCCTTTTCAAACTTTTCGCAATATTTCTCAATGTTTTCGCGGGCCTGGTGACAGCACACATATGGTTGGTTATCTGAAACGAAGAATTGAAGTATACCATACCTTATCAGCTGTGGGTAGGTCCACTTCTTTAGCCACTGTGTTCAGCCGTCTCAAAATTACAGCAACCTGACGTCGGCCAGCCCTCCCTTCTTTCCTCATGGTGTCCAAACGCGCTGTATCTCCTTTGCTCAGTTGATTATAGAAGTCGATGATGTCATATGCGGCCTGCGCCCTTTGTCGCTCAAGATGAACAGTCTCAAGTTGTTCACCTAGTCCATGCTCAGCCACTAATGATGTGCAATGTCGAGGTGCTTACCAATTCTAACGGCCGTGCTACTAACTTCATTCATACGAGCCTCCATGCCAGCGAATGACCCTCCAACAGCCTTATGATTGTAAGGAACATGAAGTGCTCGTACGTATTTAAGGACATACCTCAAATCCGCGATTTAGGTCTGCCATCTTCTTGGAATATTCGCGCTCAGCAACACGGACACTCTTCTCCATCTGCTCTGTCTTCGCTTGCACATCTTTCCGTACAGCAATGAGTCTGTCTACTGCTGCCTCGAATGTTTGTATGAAAGGCTTAGGATCAAATGCTGCGCGACGTTTAGAACAAGGCAGACAGGTTGATGAGAAACAAGAACTAACGGCCGTTATCCGATTTTGACTGTGTGATGAGTTTCTCAGAGATGGACCCGACAAAGTCAGTGACATCGAATTTACCCTAGGACATGATCTCCTTCAGGTCAAGTTGAAGATTGTTGCCAGAAGAACGGACCGTAAACTCCGAAAGACGCAAATTGTCCTCGATACTGGGTTCTAAGAGCGGAGGTTTTGGGATTCTGGACATGAATGTGGGATTCGGTTAAGCTGCTGCCACTGGTCGCCTGACGCCAAGAGTGATCGAGGTTATTTGACATTGTTATATTCAGATGACATGGCGCGTCAGATTTTTGAGAAGGGCCGCCGCAAAACTTTGTGAACCTCACTTCTGAGCCACAATGGAACCGGCACACCCTCTCAAGACCATATTGCAGTTCTATTTGGCGACGGACGCGTCTTCGGTTCTCCATTTGCCACATGTCCTGTCATCTCTCACTCAGGAGTCTCTATCAGCACCTTCCTCCCATCTTCCCAAATGGATAACTCGTATAAATTCTCTTTTGCATTCGAAGGATGCTGGTGCTCGATGGGCAGGCCTATGCCTAGCACACCAAACCTCTTTTCTCTCAAAAAACACGATGATTGAGTGCGCCCAGAATTGGTTGGGTGTTGCATTGCCTCTCCTTTCCGTCCGTCCTTCTATACCTACCTTCATTTCAGTTCCTTATACAAGCTTTCATAAAGAGAAAAGAACCAATTCCTACATTGAAAGCATCAATACGCCTTCTGCAAGTTATCTTTAGTGCAGGGGTAGGAATGTCGGAATATCAGAGACAGACGGCTACGCCTAATGTCACAAAATTTATGGCTGCCATTATTGGCTTGGCCGAATCACCTGTGGATGAGGGATTGACAGTGAGTTGAAGTTTCATGCTCGCCTCACAATTTCATTCATTTCTCCAGATGTTGATTCTCACAACACTGACGCAACTTGTTCCACTGTACCCAACACTAAGTAGGGGCTCACACACATCTCTGTCCACTTTGTCTTTGCGTTTTTTGAATGGCCGATCACCTAATCCCATAAGCGATTCATTACTCAAAGCCGCATCCCATCTCTATTCTGTTCTTCATTTTACAGGGGGCAAAGTTGGAGCTGCAAATTTATGGAGGAAATCCGTCGATGAAACATTAGTCTTTGGTTGGAGTGCCTTCACAGCACTACGTACTTCTTTTCGAAGCGAGGGTCAGAGTGGCTTACGGCAATAGAGTGTGCCTTTTGATTTAACATGTTCTTATCTTCACCAGGTCACGATGCTGTTAATCCACCATACAGCATCGAAACAGCTTTGATAGCCATTCCCCTCAATCTGGATCGGCTCCGCTGCTGCATAGCCGTTCTTTCTGATCTGATTAGGCAAGTGATATCATTGAACTGATCATTCACTTGGTACTGAAAATAAAACAGTTCGACGGCTCAAAGGACTGTCCAACTTCCTCTCGGCCCATTCGTCAAATTTATCGACGCCTTATTGGGCTGTACGATGGATGACAAGGTGCAGTATGCTCATTCGTCACTCTTATATAGCACTTTACTTAAAATTGTATTCAGGGAATGGAACATACAGATCCCACAATTCTATCCATGGAAAGCTCAGTGATTCCACAATTCTGGAAATTTGGTTGTCAACTTACGTCGTGCCTGGCTCGTTGGTGTGTTATAATCCATCCGGGTACCAATTCCCACTCACATCTACGAAAGCGCCCGGCATCATTTAACACCTCATCTAACACATCTGATTTCTTATTTAACGTTTCACCTGGAGCAGAGGCCAACCGCGTAGGATGTGTTTTTTGTCACAATTTCGCGTGCTTACTTGGCTTTTTAGTTCTGAGCGCCTCTTTATCTTGTCAGCTATCGAGTCTCTGTTGATTCACTGCCATCCTTTGGATTCCCCGTTGGTACCTACGCGCCTCACAAAAGCGGTATTGCCTTCTCTGTCAATTATCCTTGCGACACCACCAGAAATGCAACTGAATGGAGAATCCGCTGAGTTTTCTCATAGCCACAAGAAGGGCAAGAAGCGTTCACGCGGATACGAAGGCGACGAAATTTTCAAATTATCTAGAGAGGTCATATGCCCAGGTCTCGATGATGGTAAAGTCTTAACTACCGCCCTCCACGGTAAGCCTACTCGTTACTTGTTTTCCCGTGCACACAATGAAGAGTTTATAGTAATGCGATTACTGCTGCACAACCCCAATCTGTCACCAGCCATACAGTCGATCTCCGCTCGCGTCCTTATTTCAATATTGCTTTCATTGCCACAAATGTCGCCAGCATCACTATCACCCGACCCGCAACTTCATAGTAACATCCTACAGCTCGTTCAGTCAATCAACACAGAACTAGGCACAGGTACAACTAGCGTGATGAGCAAAAGTTTGGGTCTTGTGATCCGCGCAGCTCTGACGGATGACAGCAATGCTGTACGTTATTTGCTGGTCCTAGTTCTCATGCTCTAACTCAGTTGGAATTTCTAGGAGATTTTCCACGCCCTAGAAGTCTTGTTGCACCCTCGTGTTCCACCGCTTGTACGGTCTTTACCTCATGTCGAGTCACTATCATTATTCCGCACCGAGGAACCACAGGAGGAGGTCGATACTCGGAAAGAACTAGGACTGCGTGGAATAGTTTCAGATCCAAAACTGTTAACACATGAAGACGAGAATGTCATCATGGACAACAGCTCTTTCAGCCCTGCCACCAATCACAATCACAGTAGTTCAACGGCTCAACACATATTACCGCCACTACAATCGCCACAAACTACATCTCCAGCCCCTGTTCCCGTGGCAACCAATACCCAAGGGAATATATTTGCGCCACCCACGCCGCTATCCCAGCCGCCTACAATTAAACCGCCACATCCTACGGGAACGGTACAAGAAAAGGTACCTCCTGGTGTCCTTGCATCTCAGCCAGTAGCTATGCTAAGTCGAGCAGAGGACGACGAAGATGGAGAGATGCCGGTAATAAACATGGAGTCCGATTCGGATGAAGAATAAAGCAGGTTATTGACAGCCAAGTAAACTTAAGTTCGTACCCTCTTCCGCATTGGGCTACCATCTAGTACCATGTTATCGTCGTCTTCGGAATCATTTCCACTTCTTACACGGCCTTGTTGATCGTCAACCATTGTGGGTATCTAATGAGATTTGGTCCATTAGAATCCAAATCAGAGTAGACGACTTTATAACCTTTTCCAGAAACGCTTGCGCTACAGCATTATTGGAATCGATAACCCGCGCGTGCTCAAAATGGGATTGAGCATCTCGGACATGAATCGCATTGAAGGGTCCATTAGCTGGTGAACGTCTCAGTGTAGAAACCTAAGGAATGTGTAGTATGCTTACGCGTGGTGGGTTTTGATAGATAGAGATAGATCATGCCCGCATACATGTGCAAAATGGGGTTGTCCTGGTACGGATAGGAAGGCAGGTACCTTAGTTTTTACGTCAGGTCTGGGGATAGAAGATATATATAGAAAACATACAACTCCAGTTCGTCCAAGGCTTCCTTGTGTCGATCCAAATGAATCAAACGGATGACCAGCTCGGAAAGGATATGTTCACGCTGCGTAGTTGTTAAATTCAAATGCGATGCGGGAAGGAGGGATCTCACATCGTCTTGGTGCCGAAGCATCATGGTGCGTAGATACTCTAGGCGCTTAGAGTTATTGCGCTCCTCATCAGCGTTTACGCCCAACAGAAATAATCCAGTAGTCCACATTGTCATCCAGTGGATCTCCTTGCAGCGAGCTAAAGTACTCCATGCTCGACGAGCGCGTTCGAGATCATTGCGGTGTATGCAAATTTGCAGGACATCGTACAAACGTCGAATGTGCGTTTTGCGGGCTGTCAGAGGCTTCTTAGAGTCCAAAGACGCGAAAAGAAATATATCTTGTTTGTTGTCAATATTAGACAAAGAAGACATGCGAAGACGTCGATCACCAGCAAGTAAACATAGCCAAAATTTGATCTGCTGCTGCAACCTCTTATACATAGAACACAAGTGAAATGGACGACGACCTAGCATTTGGTGCTTCCGTCTGGGGTACAAGCGAACCCGTCCACATTCTTTCTACTCGAAAGACATCACCTCCATTACTGCCATCTGTGCCAGAAGCTCAATTCGATGAGTTCGATGACTTTAATAACGAAATAGACTTAGGCCCTAGTGACGCCGATGATGAATTCGGAGAGTTTGGAGAGTTTGGAGAAGCAGAGGTTGCAGGTACTTCGAGCTTTGACGACGTTGGATTCCAGGAGGAAACGGAAATCGCAGGACCTTCATCTTATTCAGAATGGTACCCCCTCAAGTTGGACCCGTTACCTGCTAGGAAAGATTTGGAAGAACTACTGCAGAGCACATTGGAGCCAATGTGGAGATACGAGAATCCTTCTAATATATTCACCAGCGACGGAATTAGAGAAGTAGAAGGGATCAGTCAGATATTGATGACCCCAGAAAGGTTGATTTTATGTGTCTTGTCATGAGTCCCACTCACCGAATATTACAGCCGTGATATGTACAAAATGCTCCTTCAGTCACCTCCGCCCACGAAACCTCCAAATTGGACTCGTTCTCGAATACGACGCCAACATCTTATAGCTCTCGGCATACCTGTTAACCTAGACGAGGTCCTACCACGCGTCAACGGAAAGCCTCTCCCACCCCTTGAAATATCCACTCGTCCAATGTCTGCACCTCCTGGTGCACGAAACCCAGTGCAACAACATACCATACCAGCATCGTCCAATAACTCGCGTGCAAGCACACCCCAACCTAACTATAGGCAACCAACACCTCCATCACACTTTGGCCCTAAACCGGAGCTCAATCACACTAAGATACAACAGCTACTTGAACTTGATCAAAGTGCGACAGTTTCGCTGCTGATAGGAAAGTTGGCTTACTCCTGTTTAAGATACCTTGACCATCCAACCACTATTGTCACTGGAACGTCACTTGGCAGACCTCAGATTACAAACCGCTGCAGCTTCAGCGCTCCTTACCCATTTACTTCAAACAAGAGAGTCCTTGCAACAAGATAGCGAGACGTATAATGGCCTCATCGCGGAACTCGTCGGTGAAGCGCAGAAGATGAAATCAGGGAAACCGCGGACAAATCCTGCACGGCGAGGTAGTGGTTTTAGTTGATATCTGCATAGAGCTACATAGACATTTATACCAGTAAAACAGGCAGATTGTAGTTTTTGGGTATGGGTTGATGGTGTTAAAGCTACGCAAACATCGGCCCGAGGTTCCATTCGATACACGTGATCAATAAAAAGTTGTATCCGAATTCCGAAAGCATCAACCTTAGCTTGCTTCAACTTCTCCAGGTCTGGAAGGTTATCTTCCAATCCCTGACCTGGCCAATCATTTTCTTTCTTCTGACTTTACTAAAAAGACATGAATATTGCGCATCCATTACCCTCTGCGGTCGCTGGGGTTTCCTTCTCGTTTTTGGCTGCTGAAGATGTTCGTCGAATATCTGTAAAACAAATTGTCAACCCTGTATTGCTGGATGATCTGAACCGACCGAATATTGGCGGACTTTACGATCCTGCTTTGGGCCCTAGCGATAGATCCGATATGTCTGCATCCGTTCTGCCCTTCTGCAGTTTTGTGTTAACCTCCAACTTAGCTGCGGGACATGTCGCCTTACATACTACACTTGCCCGGGTCATTTTGGTCACATTGAACTACCAGCACCTGTATTTCATCCTTTGTTCATGACAAACATGTACAATCTTTTGCGCGGGACGTGTTTATTCTGCCACCGTTTCAAAATGAGCCGGACTGTGGTATGTTCCACGAAACGTGAAAAGTGGCAAAGTTTGACATTTTGCGTCCGCAGCTCTGCAAATTCATCGCTAAGCTTCGATTGTTGGAACGTGGACTTCTTGACGCTGCTCAAGGTGTAGACGATATCCATATCCATATCAGCGGGAAAGTCAAGAAGAATTGGGAAGAAGACGATTCAAATGGAGAAGCAACGGATAAACAAGCAGGTTCTTCAGACGAGACACCCGGACAGTTTATGATGCGTGTCAACTTGTATGTTGCTGTGCACCTATCGCGGGCTCCAAATAGCAAACGCGATCATTACAAGGACGCACTCGTATATCAAGCTCGCAAAGATCTCATTAATGAGTTTTTGAAGTCAACACTCTTGAACAAGTGCCAAAACACTGACTGTGGGAAGTAGGTGTATTGGTTGTCCATACTGCTACTCTCTATTTTGACGCCTTTCAGCCCAGGTTACACTTTTAGGAAAGAAGGTCACGTCAAAGTCATCGAGTATGATCTCTCTATTAAACAGAAAAACCAAACGCGACGCAAACGGCCTGATGTCCTTCTCGATGAACAATCTACTGCGTTGTCCGCCAACACCACCCGTGCAACCAATGGGGATTCAGATATCGAGATGGAAGACGCTGAGCAGAGTGAGGAAGAAGGTGAAGGCGATGATCTAATGGAGGGCGATGAGGAGGAGAGTAGTACGGAGACCAAGGCTGCAGAACTTCCGAGAGCTGCGAACGGAAAAGTGAAAACAGCGCGTGGACGGAACGAGCGTGTCGTAGCTGCCGAAGAATGTCGGGCACATTTGCGCAGACTATTTAGAAATGAGGCTGTCGCATGCGCTCTGATATATGGCCGTCATGGGCCCTTCGCTCCCGTGTCTGTTGATCAACTTTCCTTTGCTTCGGCAGACATGTTTTTCATGGATGTTATCCCCGTCGCCCCGACTCGTTTCCGCCCGCCAGCCAAGTTAAATGAAGTTCTCTTCGAGCACCCCCAGAATGAGCTCCTCTCTAGAGTCCTGAACACATCGTATCGCCTTCGTGATCTCAACCTCGAATTACGAGCTGCATCCCAGAAATCACTCAACATAGATAGGGCGGTTCAACATAAATTGATGGGTGCCCTTCTGGAACGCCTTATACAACTGCAGATCGATGTCAACAGCTTTATGGATAGCAGCAAGAATCCTCAACCTGTACGACAAGGTAAATTACCACCGGCTGGAGTCAAACAGGGCCTGGAAAAGAAGGAAGGCTTGTTCCGCAAGAATATGATGGTTAGTATACTACCTGCTCTGGAGTATTTTTCTCAATATATTATAGGGTAAACGTGTAAACTATGCCGCTCGTTCTGTTATATCTCCAGACGTCAACATCGAAACAAACGAAATTGGTGTGCCACCTGTATTTGCTAGGAAACTGACATTCCCAGAGCCAGTGACACCAGCAAACTTCCACGAACTACGGCAGCGAGTGATTGCTGGACCAAGAGGTTATCCCGGGGCATCCATGGTAGAATATGAAGATGGTCACCAACAATCTCTTGTCACTCGTTTCCCCGTGAAATACTAAACATGTCTGATACAATGTTTCAGGACAAACTCACTGTGGAGCAACGCACTGCAATCGCCAACCAGCTTTTGACACCGCATGAAGGTGACAGGAGCGGGACAACCCATCGAGGAGTCTACACGCATACGCCAGCAGTGAACAAGAAAGTCTATCGACATCTACGTGATGGCGATATTTTAATTCTTAATCGGCAACCCACCCTCCACAAACCTAGTATGATGGCACACAAGGCTCGTGTGTTACAAGGAGAGAAGACTATTCGCATGCACTATGCAAACTGGTCAGTTGTTAGATTTACTTTGCTTTGTTTATCTCTAATCGTGTCACTTCCTCCCTTAGTAATTCGTACAACGGTAAGTACAGGCTCTTCTCGAATAAATTGCATTCTAACTTGGCGTTTGTCATAGCTGACTTCGATGGAGATGGCACGTAGTTCCATTTTTTCCCGGAGAACACAGTCCTGACCACTCTGTACAACAGAAATGAATATCCATTTTCCTCGTAAGTGTTTTTAGTTTGTACTCTAGAACAATGACCATTATCGAGGTCGCTAATGCTTTGCAGAAAACCAGATTGCCCGCGCGGAGGCGATGATGATCGCTAACACAAATAACCAGTATCTTGTGCCTACATCTGGAAATCCTTTGCGCGGTTTGATCCAGGATCATGTTGTTGCTGGCGTCTGGATGACAAGCCAGGATGCATTTTTTTCTCGTGAGGAGTACTTTCAGCTCCTCTACGGTGCACTGCGACCAGAAGATAGCCAAAGTCGCCTGACGACCCTTCCACCCGCGATATGGAAGCCACAGCCGCTGTGGACTGGAAAACAAATTGTGAGTCTTTTATTAAGAAGATTTATTGTGGCATTGATACATAGCGTTCGTTAGATCTCCACCGTTCTTAAAAATATCACACCTTCGGCATTTGACGGACTTAACCTGAACGCTAAAACTAAGGTCCCTGGATTCCTTTGGGGAGCTGATTCAAAGGAAGACAAAGTTATCTTCATGCACGGCGAACTTCTTTGTGGTGTTCTTGATAAGGCAGCCTTTGGAGCCTCCGACTACGGTTTGGTACACTCAGTTTTTGAACTCTATGGTCCAGATATTGCTGGCCAACTACTAGGTATCCTCAGCCGATTGTTCACCAAGTTCTTACAACATCGGGCTTTCACTTGTCGCATGGACGATCTGATACTGACACCCGAGGGAAACACTATGCGAGATACTCTCCTCGAAGAGGGGAAGGACCTCGGTACTGAGGGTGCCATCGAGAACTTCCCTTCTCTCGGTGCAGTATCGAAGGACGAAATCCCAGAAGCACTTACCTCGTTGCTAGAAGATGTTCTTCGAGACGATAACAAGATGGCAGGACTTGACGTCACTGTTAAAACTAAGCTGTCCAAGTTGACATCTTCGATATCTGACGCTGTCTTGCCCCACGAACTGTGGCGTAAATTTCCCTATAACCACATGCAGACCATGACACTGTCGGGTGCTAAGGGTTCAGCCGTCAACGCCCGACAGATCTCGTGTGCCCTTGGTCAACAGGAACTGGAGGGTCGCCGTGTGCCGGTCATGGTCAGCGGCAAAACACTACCCTCATTCCGTCCATTCGAGACGAAAGCTATCGCTGGTGGATATGTGGCCAGCCGTTTTTTGACAGGCGTCAAGCCCCAAGAGTTCTATTTCCATTGTATGGCTGGCCGCGAGGGTCTTATTGACACCGCCGTCAAGACATCACGTTCAGGATACCTACAACGGTGCCTGATCAAGCATCTAGAAGGTATTCGTGTGCACTACGACCACACCGTACGGGGCAGCGACAACTCAATTTACCAATTCCGGTATGGTGGTGACGCACTCGACGTAACGAAGCAGAAGCACCTATACCAGTTCGAGTTTATTGCGCAGAACGAGGTGTCACTTGTGAACATTCTGAAACCACGTGTTGTTCTTGGGCGTCTTGATGAGACCATTGCGGTACAATATATGAAAAAAGTCCTCAAGAGATCCCCTGACCGCCCTAGAAAAGGCGAACCCTCCAAGCGTGACCGCTATGACCCTGTGCTTTCGGTCTACAGCCCGAGTCAATATCTAGGAAGTACATCGGAACAATTTGCTATCGCCGTCGACCAGTACGTGAAGAAGAATCCGCATGGGCTACTCCGAGGTAAACGGGTACAAGAGATTGACAGTCGCATAAAAAGTCGGAAAATGGCTATTCGCGATACGGACTTCCGTTTGCTCATGAATACCAAATATATGCGAAGTCTTGTAGATCCCGGTGAGGCCGTGGGTCTCCTCGCATCACAAGGGTATATTTTTTGATGGTGTTGAGGTCAATCTGAAGCTGAGATTGTTGCACAGTGTTGGCGAACCATCCACTCAAATGACCCTGAACACTTTCCACTTTGCTGGTATGTTTGTGTTCAGGATGAAACATCAGTACAAGCTCACATCGATTTTTAGGACATGGTGCTGCCAACGTGACTCTCGGTATTCCTCGTCTCCGTGAGATTGTGATGACCGCCTCACAAAAACCCAAGACTCCCTCCATGGCGATGAAAGTCCGCCCAGGGACAGTTGCTGAAGATCTTGATACGTTCTGTAAGCTTGCAAGCCGTGTCAAACTCTCACAGGTTGTCAACACTGTTGAAGTGAGAGAGCAAATGAAGGTGGAGGGTCAAGCACGCCGGACACAATTCACAATCGACATCAAATTCTTCCCCAAAGAGGAGTATGTAGCTGAATATGACGTTGACCCTCTAGAAATCCTCGCAGCATTCGCGACGCGGTTTCCTTTGATGTTGAAGAGGGAGATCCAGGCAGAAATGAAAAAATTGGACGCTGACCTCAAAAGCCAAATTGCAGAGCTGGGCAAAGGTAAAAAGGTTCGGGGTCGTACGGGTGAGGAGGAGGAGGAGGAGGAGGGGGGAGCGACACCTGCGAAGAAGAGGGGTGATGACGAGGAGAGCGAAATCGGGGATGGAGACGCGGACGACGAGAAGCGTACAAGACAGAGACAGGAGCAAACCACGTATGAGAGCGACGAGAGTGATGTGGGCGAGTCCGAGGAGTATGGAAACGAGGCATTGGAAGCTGAATTTGCGTCCGACATCGAGAGTGAGAATAGTGAGTCACGAGCTCCCAAGAAGAGGGTGAGCGCACCCTTCAAGGGCGAAGTCAAGAAAGTTGGCGATCTTTTCATGGGCCACATGAACCAAGCCACTCGATTCTCGTTCACGGAGGCTGGTTGTACAATCCAGCTAGAGGTTAGTCAGTCATATGCATTTATTATCACTGCCATCTCACTTAATTCAGTTCCGCATGGACATGCCTAAACTGCTTTTCGTTGGAATTGTCGAACGCACGTGCAATGCAACTATCATAAGGGAAATTCCTGGAATCACGGAATGTTTCCAGTTAAAAGATGATAGCAAGAAAGGGCAGGAACCTGAAATCAGGGTAAGGCACTGTATTGTCAAACATTCATCGGCTCACCCATGTACAGCTGACTACAAATGGATCCAATCTTAAGGGCCTGTGGGCCTTTGTAGCAGGGTCTGAGGACAGTATTCTGGAAGAAGACGAGATCTACTCGAACGATATCTATGCGATCCTTCAGACATATGGAGTGGAGATGGCTCGTGCAGCGATTCTCAAGGAAATGGGTGGAGTGTTTGGAGCATACAATATTCAAGTGGACCGTCGTCATCTGGAACTTATCGCAGATTATATGGTATGTGTGAATTTACCAGTGATGTAATGGAGTAGCTGTTGACGGCATCGATACAGACATTTGACGGAGGCTACAAGCCATTCAATCGCAAGGGTATCTCAACGAACCCATCACCGCTGTTGAAAGCATCGTATGAGACGACTGCAGCGTTCCTGTCTGAGGCGACACTGCTTGGAGACTTTGACGATCTGACAACACCGTCTGGGAACATAGTAATGGGGCGACCAAACTTGACAGGTACAGGGGTGTTCGACGTAGTGATGCCCGTTGGGGCCTAAAAATACTTGTATTAATATGGTAATGAAACGCGATCAGTCACGATGTGACTATTGTTGTGACAGGCAACGCCGTCGTCGCGTGTTGTTCTTTTTAAAATTTTACCTCCTACACGCCTCAACGCCCATTTACGCTTTCTCTTATTATCTTTACGCTGCAATTACGCCATGTCCCGCCGCAGTCCTCTGCAGGAACTACCTCTTGATCAGTTCCTCCCGCCTAACCCTAACCTTTCCCGCAAGCGGCCTCTTCCATCCCCAGCACTCTTCAGCCCAGCCAAACGCCGCATTCTCAACGAAGAGGGTATTTTCCTGCACAAAGCACAGGGAATCCCTGATCGCTTTACTCAGGTCTTGATCGGTCCAGCCAGTCCGGCCAAGAAACTTGATTTTGGGCCACAGCGTAACGCTACTTCGTCGAAACTTCCATCTTCACCAGCCAATACCCAAAGCCAGGAGATGGAAGACTATTTTAGCCAACCGTCGAGCTCGTCATCGCTTCCACCACCCTCGTCGATTACCAGTGTTGTTCCACCACCTTCACCCGATCCACAGTCTATCCATTATCCAGGCTTCCGTGTTTACTCTGACGTTCACGGATCATCGCTATCACTTGAGGAACTACCTCATCCTCTAGCACCTAGTGGGACGAAAGAGAAAGACGGCATAAAGGAAAACATTCCACCACGCAGGAAATCGCGAAAGATGACCGAAACCGATTTTCCCACTTCTCCTTCCAAGGCAGAGCGTCCCAGTAAGACACCGCCTGTCCCTGCAGTGTCGGCGGAAGCGATGTCTGATTTGTTGGCGAGCCCTACCCCACGACGATCAACCGCTAGCGCAATGCGAGAAGCAAGTTTGTCCAACCCTCGCTTTACGGAAAAGCGAAAAAAGACGTAATGGGGCTGCTTCAGATGATGAAGAGTTTGGCATATTATTTGAAGCACCTGCCACACCTCGTCTTCAACTCTCCCTCTCCCACTCCATAACATAGTCCGATTCCCAGAAATTTTCAATCACCTACTCCCTTGTATCATTTTAGTTCCAACAATATTCCTCTATCTAATACTCAGATCTCCTTGCTTATCTTTTTATCGTCAATTTCAACCGAACATCTCCCTTCCTTACTATGCCCCATACGCGCTTCTTGTTTCTTGTATTCACGGACGGTTACAATTTGTATCACGATGCCTCTACAGCACACATTCTCCGTCGGATAGATGTATATGCCACCTTTCACGAATGTTCAACCTCGTTCAACAACGTCGCCCTAATGAATTGTTTCATTACACGTGACTGACACGTCGCCTGAAGTTGCCAAAGGCTTAAAGTTATCGTAGGAAGTTGAACTGGATTACTTCCTCTCCCAGCCTTGTAGACGTTTATAATGCTGCGTGCAATTTGCTTCGTCCTTTTCCTCGCTTTTGGCTTTGTTTCCGCCAATTTTGATTTCTTCGGGAACATGTGGGGGCAGCAACAGCAACAGCAGCAGCAGCAACAACACCATTTCGGTGCTTCCCAGTGGGCTGCCCAAGTAGAGAGTGGTGCGTTTCCGCCTTACCCCTGCCGTTGTCGTATTCAGTGGAGCTCAATGGTTCCCCTGTGTCACAGTGCAATGTTCACAGTACCTCTGCCCAACCACTCTTGATTGTGTTGCGCGGCCAGTCGAATGCCCATGCCCCGACGTACAAGATGTGAAATGTGTCATTCCTGATGCGAAGAGTGATGATGCGTCATTCGTCTGCGTAAGAGGACAGAACGAATGTGCGCAGGTCGAGCATCTTATGCAGAAGAAAACAAAGTAGAAGAATAATAATATTGGAGCACTGTATGTTTATATCATCGTTGCGTTCACCCCGCCTATTTATCTGTGGAATTGCTCATCACAGTACCTGAAACATAACTGTTCATTCCTTGTATCATGATCAGCACCATTTCTGCCCAAATCGTGGCATTGGACTAGTTGTGGATTCAAAGATATGGTGGTGCGTAAGGTTAGATAACGCCCTAATTCCCCTCGTTGAAAGATTTACAATGTGATATACCAGTCAAGAGCATCGTTGAGTTAAGGAGCAACAAAAGTCCTCTTTCATGCAAATTCTGTAGCATCCTTCAATCGATACGAGAAACGTCAAATAAACACTTGTGAACATTGATGAATATCGTACTTTCACTGATTCCGCATATCGCCAGTCATGTGGATCGGAACCCTCGTTATGCACGATTGAGTGACCCTTTAATGCCATACCACCCACCACCCCCGTCTCGTACAACGTCAGGAACACTTGCACCCTTTGTGTGTGCACAGTGGCTGGTAAACCCTGTTGATGCAGCCAGGTAGCTTGGTAGTACGGCATGCCACCCAGCGCCAGCACTACAATGGTCAAAATAAACGCAACAAGCCACACGATCGCTAAGAGGTAGCCAGAAAACACGGCAGTTGAAAAATAAGATGGGGCATCGGGGGTGCGCTTGCGGTGGCCAATGAGAATAACGCCAGTGTGGTACAGAAGGGTATATATGGAAATGCAGGGGTTCAGCCGCATAGAAAGATACCCAAAGTCGAGCATGGAGATGATGAGGAGCGCAAGCGCTGCTGGAATGGAAGCATAGGTGAATAGGGTAATACTCCATGGAACGGGGCGCGGCGACGACGGCTGTGCTGAAAGAAACGCGGGGAGCTCAGCTCTTGGCAATTTCATCGATGCAATATCGTAGAGTTGCTAACGATGACCAGCACCGAGCGAGTCTTTGGGAGTGGCCAGCACTTTGACGAGGGCAGGAGAGGGTGATCCGACTGACTTGGATGTGACATACAATTATAGTAGTGACAGTCACTATAGTACCCCTGTTTGCTGGTTTCGTTTCATCACGACCATTCAGCAATCATCGATTCATCACCAATCTTTGATCCATTTCACTGGATCTCTTTCAGATTATCTGTTCTCAAAGGCGGTAGCAAACGGAGTGCAAACGGGTTTACCTCACAGACCACTGGAACCGGCTCAGCCTTCCGTCCCGTGCAGGATGCGGTAGCATTTATAAACTTTCGTCCTTCTATGCCACGGTTCAGAACACTGGAAACAAGAAGGGACTGCGCAATGCACATGGCATCCCCTATGACCTTTTTCTGGCCACTACTCGATTCCATCCCGCGTGTAATACAGAGACAAGTTCAGATGATCGACTTATCTTCTCGAAGTCATGACTGAGAAAAAGCTCGCCTTTTAGTGTAAAGTCGCTCCCACCAGGCCTGTTGACCTATTTCATCATCGATTGCTCAGTCGCGCTGTGAAAAAACTAGCCTCCCCGGTGCAAAGTTGCTCTCACCATGTTAACTATTTCTCCTCTTTCGTCGTTGCATCATCATTGCGTATGGCACGACGCTCCCATCTCCTCACCATGGGTATATATTCACTCCCTGCTATGTCAAATCCTGTGTCATAACGGGGATGCTCTGTATTTCCGTCCTCTTACTCTCTCTGTTACCCGTACTCAAAGCCCAGAACGATTCTCTGGTCTTGACTAATGTCACCCAGGCGTTCTCACAAGCACAAATCGTGCCAGATGTTCTGCCGGTTTTTGCGCCGACGGCTCTTGTAAATATCACCTTCCCAGCTTCCTCATCCAATGGAGTATCGAATGTTACCCCTGGTGCTCTCTTAACTGAAGACCGTAAGACTTCATTCCGTCAATCACACTCCTATCAATCATGCTTCGGACAGAGACGGCCACGAAACCAACAGTCTTCCTTCTATCGAGTGATACTCCTGAAGTAGCCAATCAAACCTTTCTGTTGGCACTGGTGGATCCAGACGCCCCTAGCCCCCAGGACAGAAGTTCATCGCAGTTCCTGCATTTTTTGGGAGGCGACTTCCGCATGGATGTTATGTCGTCTGATCCTACACAGCTCACAAATCAGAGCGCCGCGCTGATGGACTTTGTTCCGCCAACACCACCGGCGGGATCGCCGCCACACCGGTCAGTACTCTCACCCCAGTCTTACTCCATCTGAGAACTCATTTGGCGGTGGCACAGTTATGTTCTTGTGGTGTACGACCAACCCAATAATTTCACTGACACATCATCCTCCTTCGTCAACGCCTCCACGCCAAGGAATAACTTTAACCTCACGATCTTCGCAAGTTCCGTGGGCCTTGCCGACCCGATAGCTGGGAACTTCTTTCTAGTTGGCCCCGACACCAACAACACTTCCACAGTAACTTCACTGCCCACCCCGACGGACTCCTCTTCAACAGAGACTATGCCCACATCCATTGATACGGTAACTTCTACTGATTCAGTACCTGCCCCAACCATCAGCTCCAGCGGGACGGCTGCAGTACCAGTAGCAACTGGGATATCGTGGTGTTTATCGCTCGTTATACTGGTAATGGGAAGAGAATTATGGAACCTATAACTTTGCTTCTGCCTAGTTCCAAAATACATCGATGAAACAGCTCCATCTTCGTATCTGAGTTCCTTTCACAATGGCTTACGGCCATATATAGTGTTGGTTTCTTATTTTCCAAGGATGAAGTTTTCCAACCCCATTCCCATTCCCACTTGATAAGTTTCACGTGCGTGGCGCTAACAAATTTGATCTTATCTTATCTTGTTTGTTTACCCATTGTTTGTGATTTACATTGTGAACCCTGTTCACAGTACACCTTTGTGTTCAACGTTAACACAGCGATGGCGCTGGCACGTCCCACCGTAAGCTTGAACTAGTTCCGTGGATAGACAAATATCTAATGCTAAAAACAGACGAAACTCCCTCCAGGTGCCAATCGTATCTTGTTTGTTAAGAACCTAAACTACCAGATTACTGGGGAGGACCTGTACGACTTGTTCGGGCGGTACGGCACTATACGCCAAATACGAATTGGGAACGAGCAGAAGACGAAAGGGACAGCATTTGTCGTTTTCGATGATGTTATGGATGTATGTCATCATTAGCCAACCCCTGGGCTCTTCTTGACTTGGAACTTTCACAGGCGAAAAACGCTCTCGACCACCTAAATGGTTTTCATCTCCAGGAGCGTTACATTGTCGTTCTTTATCATATGCCAGCTAAGCAAGACGCTGCTGCTGCTAAAGCTGATTTGGCGCGCCGTGAAGAGGAGCTCGCAGCATTGAAGAAGAAGCACGATATTGGAGATGATTAATGGATCATGTAATAGGTAATTACGGCACTATGTTTGGTGGCATCCCAATCAATCAAATAGTTCGTTTGTCGTGCGCCCCAGCATCACTGTATAGGAACGGCATTATTTATACCTCAAGCCGAAGAACAGTTCGCATATATCATCATCAGTGCGTCCGACAAGCTTTTCCTTTCCACTCTCCTACTTCATGTTTTTATGACACTCTCCTTTGCCTTCGATCGTTGATGTCTCGTTTATGCTTTTTCGTGGCTTAGCGTTTACTGGTACATTGTGGGCATAGTTTGTCGAGATGAGGCGAATATTGTTGTGGGTATTGACGGCTTCAACGAGATGAGACTCGAATATCTCACCAAAAAAAAACCCTACTATTGCCAGCATGTCTGTGTGCACCTCGGTGGTATACAGTCCATGGGGTGAGCTGGGCTGAATTTACAGCTTATCAAGTCGCATTTGATCTAAATGAGCGTCAACCACATTTTGTGCAGGGTTTGATGAGCTACCTCTTCGTCAGGCTAACAGATTATTTGAAGGTAGTTGATTCATGAGCTGGACATTGTGAGAGTGACGGTCACAAACCATCGTGATGCCATGGCCACATCTACGCATAAAAATCAGGAGGTCCTTGTCTCGAGGAACGAGATGCCTACCTTGTGTAGACGTTGCGGACCCTGTCTTGCTGGTGAGTGACTATCAAACCTTTTGTACAGGGGAACCCACCTGCGCCAATAACACATGCTGAGAAGTTAGGAGATGTGTTTAGATTGACACACCATTTTATAGTATTCGCAATAGGAGGGCGACACGAGATTTCACACGGAGAATGACCGAAGGTTCAACTTGGGGATCAAGTAACATCCGAGATTCTTCACGGGAAATGGTCCAAAATAAGTAAGAAGGCGTAGGATTTCGGCAGTCAAGAGAGAACCCTGGCCAAGGTCGATGAATTCTAAACAGGAGACATTGCCACTGAGAAGTCCTTGGTTTGTCTCGTGAGATGCTCGTAATGCGGTGACTGGATAAATGACTGTCTCTCCTCGGAACAAGTGGACCCTATGGATCGCATTATAGGCATTGTCGACGTTCTCTAGATACCGTCGGCGGCCTATCCCATGTACGTCCTGAAAAGTGACCGATGCGATGCAAATGCGGCTCGCCACATTTCCGGACTTTGGACTCAGCGAAGACTTGTCAAGCGCATTTGTACACGTACCCCAAAACCTCGCCAACAACGTAGAATGGTTCGTGAGCCTTTCCAGTGATCAAGTTCGTCAGGATCATATGACCAGACAGAACCTTGTTGCTTACATTCACACACAAACTTGAGTGGTTCTAGCCATGCGGGTTCGTACGCTCTCTCCACCTGCCATGGTCGCTTCACTTGTTGTTTACCTTCTCATCTCCATGGCGCACTATGTCTTGCATTCCTTCCCAACCTCTCTAATCGGTTCCTTCGATCTGGGTCAAGAAGCCTGTCCAACTGGCTATTTTCCTCTGTCAGTACGCTTGACTCGACCCCACCCCTAGTCTTCGCTATGTATCTAAAAGGCCATCAACTCTCTAGACATTCGTGTATTCCGGCCGTCCTTATCTCCAGGATCGTTGCCTATCTGCTGGCGTTTAACATACAGGAGGACTTGTCTAGGAAGATCACGAGCATGGATCGGATTAATCGACAATCCGATCCAAGCTTCTTCGAAACCTTGATTGCTCGTTCCTTTTTTATGAGATTAAATGACACCATAACCTTTATCTCACCAGGCGTCGATTCTGTGTCCGCACCCTCTCAAGATAATTCTAGCGATGAAGGTTCCCATGGAAATCTCTTCTACACGCTCGTTCGATTATGTGTTTTCGTCCACGATCTACTTATCATCAGGATTTTTGTATTACTTCTCTCCTATACGTTGCCGGCGGCGTGAACTTTACAGTCCGGGTGAGTCGTTCGGCTAGGAGTTATAGTCACTTTTTATCGGGGGGTTCTTCGCTTTCCCCCTTAGTACATTGTGATTCTTTTATCGTTAACCTCTAACACGTTTCCCCGATGCAAATATGGTGACGCGACGATCTCTTGGTACCACGCCGTATGTCTGATCCGTGGTGCTTGTGGTGTGCACCCATTTGACATTCCTCTTCACAACCCTAACTTCAATCTGTGATCTCATAGAATCATCATGATGTAGAAGCTCTGTGGGTTCTGGGAAGAAGGAAAAACATGCATGACTGCTAAAGCGTGTTTCATAAATCACTCCATCTGGATCAGCCACGAGGGATGTTAGTTAATGTAAAATCTCTGCGTTCCAATGCCATTACTGTGAGAAATATTTAATAGCGCTTAATCTCTCCTTTACAGTAACCCTGATCATAAATGAGGTTTTTACGTTTACATACCCTCAGTCAGCGCGTATTGCTTCGGACGGGTAAAACTTTGCACCCTGGTCTATTAACCTAAAGGCCCATGCGGTGTCACCCGTTTTCCATCCACATGAAATATACCAGACGGCCTTCTACTGTCACAAGCTTCTACCTTGCGAACTCAGGACCACCATGGACTAAGTTTCGGCCCGTGCCCGTGGGTGAACACTTGTGAGTTGCCCAGACGTTATCCAGGCATACTTATGCCTGTCTCCTTGCCTGTTTAGTGTGTGTCTGTCACCTGGCATGCCCAAGCTGTGTAGGTTATTTTTTTATACTTCCGAATGCAGGCTGTTTCGTCATTTCACTGTTTGAAAGGGCAGAGACGTTAGTCGTTTGGCTTTCTGATGCCCTCGGTAATAATAGAAGGTAGTGAAATTCTTACCCGACTCGCAGTGTGGGTCACAGAGTATAGGCACACCTTCCGCCACGGTATCGCGCCGACTGTAGCGGGAACCCGGGAAAGTTGATGCGTGAAAGGAAGACAATCATGAGGAAAGCAAAGGAGGCGTGTGATGTCTGTACTGAACGTGGTTCGAATGGGGGGCTAAGCGAGCGCATGGAAACCGTGGACAGCTGTAGACACAAGTGTAAGACAGATTTGAACTCTCCATGATTTGTACCGTTACGTGACCCGTCAAAAAAATCCACGAACATGTTGCATTGATATGTCTCGACCATATCTTCCATACGGTAAGGACTGCCAGCTTCACGGGCCATCCATGCAAGAATTCCACACGCCAGAGGTGGTAGCCCACTTTTCAACCGACACGAACTTCTGCAGCCTTTACCACGAGGGTATTTCTCCGAGAAGCGACCTCATGGCAGGGCGGCCGTGAACTTGCGTCGCGTATTTTTAATCAACACATTTAAGCCATTTGAAGCTTCGAGAATATGGTTCTGTTGAACAGAGGACGGCGGAGAATTATCGGAACTTGTTGAGCTGAGAGTGTTCAGATTCAATCGACACAAGTGAGCACAAAAATACAAATCGACTAGATGGGAAAGCGTAGGCCGCAAGCTAGGAGAAAAACAACAGGTCGTTTCCCTAGCCACATAAAGTCTCCCTCGTAGAAGCCAAATCGGTGTAAGGCCCAAGCATCAAATTCACAAGCACACTAAGGTGCCATCCAAGAGAGCTGTACTATACCAGAGGCTGCACGAGGAATCGAAGAAACAAATCAGACTCCAACATGGTATAAAGACTAGGCAATGATCGCGGCCCATAGAGAGACGACGTCCCAGAGGCAATTGCCAAGTGGCTACAATGTTTCGTGGTTAAGACTGCAAGGGAAGTAGTAACCCAGGATCGCTAGTAGCCTAAAGTAGGTGGGTGCCTCATCCAGAAAAGCCGTACGACGCTACATTGTACAATTTTATAAGAGATGCTGATGAGCATATATAAATGAATGGCGAAAGGCTTGTTGTACTTGTACATTGTTTGTTCAAACATGGTGGCCCGTGTTGATAACCCGCCTTACACCTTATCATAACTTTTACGACTTATGCAATATTTTATAGTAGGCCTTTTATAAGGGTATAGTGTATCCATACCCATCAACAGTGACGGCAAATAAGAATAGGAATGTCTAATAAAATGCTGCAATTACTACATGAAACACTTAACCAGATCCTATGGATGAAATGTGAGCAAATTTAGATAATAAATAGAAAAAAAAACATACCACCAGAGTAGACCTTGCCGAACATCACTTGCTGGAGTTTGTCGTAAAGCGACAAAACACCAGCACCAGCAACACCACGGAGAATGTTGGCACCAGCACCCTTGAAGAGCGACTTTGTGCCCTCCTTAGCAATGATCTGAGAGCCAGCATCGAACATAGACTTGTAGTTGACACCGGAGCCCGAAGTCATCATCATGCGACGACTAATAATACTGATAAGAAATGGTGTCGCAGAATACCTAAGATGACGTACCGGATAGTATCAAGAGGATATGAAGCAAGGCCAGCGCCAATGGTGACACCCCAACCGAGGCCGAAAGAAGCTAAGAAAGAACCCTCAAGAGCACCAACAAGAACAACAGGCTCTATATGGCAATGAGTATATTGCGTGAAGAGTATATTGAAAAACGCACTAAGCGAATCGTAGACACCGAAGTAGAGACCACGATAGACAATGATACCGACGACGGAGGGAACGAAACCACGGTAGAGGCCGGCAATACCATCAGAGGCCAAAGTCTTTTTGTAGACGTCTACCAAACCGTTGAATTGACGCGCTCCTCCACCCTTAGCGGACTTGGCGTCATTGGCCAACCGTGTACGGGCGTAATCCAGGGAATAAACGAAGAGAAGAGACGAAGCTCCAGCAGCACCACCAGAGGCAACGTTGCCAGCGAACCATTTCCAGTAACCATCATTCTTCTTGAAACCGAACAAGGACTTGAAGTAGTCCTCTATAAAACGAATTAAAACATAAATGCCTCAAGACAAACATTCGTACGTACTGAAGGCGAAGTTAAGAGCCTGAGTGGGGAAGTAACGGATAACGTTGGCAGTATTTCCTCTCCAAAGAGACACGAGTCCCTCTTCCCGGTATGTACGGCCAAAGGCATCACCGATGCCCTTGTACGGGGTGGCGAGACGACCCTGCTTGATCTACATATGTGACGTGTCAATTAAATCAAAGCAAAGAGAAGGATAAAGAGACCAACCATCTCATCCTGATTCTGGACCAGGAGCTTGATGCGCTCAATGGGCGCTGCAGAGGTTTTTGCGACGGCCTGTGGCGAAAGCATGCTGAGCGAGAACTTCTTGAAGTCGTGTGCAATGAAAACTTACGGCAGACACACCACCCATCAGGAAATCGACTGTAACACGTAGACTATTTAGCAAGACGGTGGAAGAAAGTAGATGAGAGTAAACGTACTGGCGAAGTCCTTGGGGCTTTTGACCTTAACTTCGGCCATTTTGGATGAGGGAAAGGGATGAGTGGAGGTTTGGAGAAAAGGTAGACGTTGAAGGAAGAGATCACAAAAAAACTTTGGCACTGAAAAGGAATTCGGGATGCACCGGAACAATTTCAACTCCGATCCACCCGATCGCCAAGCCGCGGAGACCCTGTGTGTCCTATGGTGTGCAAATAAATTTCGTCTGTCTAGGAGAGTTATATACATTGCACTACGAGGACCATAAGACATATATATATAAACTAACAAGAAATATATGGATACGGCCTTTTTAACTGAATAAATCCTGAAGACGAGGGACATCTCAAATAAGTTCAGCCGCGTTGACCGGCATTTCATCCTGCAAAACGCCGGTTAGTAGGGAACAATTTGGAATAATTTTATACATTACGATTTGTGTGCTGTAGAATTGTTCTGTTGTACAAGATCAGCGATGACTCATCACGATCGGGTAACAGAGACTAACCAATATCACGCAAGATTCGAACATCTTCAACGGTTACAAACTGAATAACCATGAGTGAGCACTTTCTATCACGGCGGAACGACACATACATTAATTGCAACACCCTTTCTTCCAAAGCGTCCGGAGCGACCGATGCGGTGAATATAGTTCTCACGATTCCTGTATAGTGTCAAAACTTCAGGAAAACGAATACGTTTAAAGTGACTTACGCAGGCAGGTCGTAGTTTATGACAAGAGAGACTTGTTGCACGTCGATTCCTCGCGCCCAGACATCAGTTGTGATGAGAACACGCCTTTGGAGCATCGTTTAGATAAAGTAGAGACAGCATAGGACCAATCGGTAGACTTACGATGTACCACCGCGGAATTCGGCCATGATAGCGTCACGCTCTTTTTGCACCATCTCTCCATGCATCGACGACACCGTGAAGTTCGAGGCCCGCATTTTTTCCGTTAGCCAGTCCACCTGCGAAGAATTGAATTTAAAGCGAAAATTATCGAATAATAATATGACTGATATACCTTTCGTCGAGTATTGCAGAAGATGACCGCTTGTGTGATTGTGAGCGTATCATACAAATCACAGAGCGTGTCGAATTTCCAGTCCTCCTTCTCCACTGCCACGAAAAACTGTTTAATTCCTTCTAACGTCAATTCATCACGCTTGACAAGGATGCGAATGGGGTCGGTCATGAACTTTGTGGTCATCTCCAAAACATCATATGGTAGGGTGGCGCTGAGTAGCACAACCTGGGTGGCGGGAGGCAGGTACCTATACACATCATATATTTGGTCCTTGAATCCCTTATTCAGCAGTTCGTCCGCTTCGTCGAGAACAAGCATTTTGATGTTTCGCGTCCGTAGGCTCCTCCTACGAATCATGTCGAAAACGCGACCGGGAGTACCAGAGACAACATGCTGTCCGTATTCCAGCTTGCGAATATCTTCACCGATAGATGTACCGCCAATACATGCGTGGCACTGCACATTCATGTAATCTCCCAAAGCGAGCACAACAGACTGAATTTGGGTTGCAAGTTCGCGTGTTGGCGACAGTACAAGGGCTTGAGTCTCTCGAACAGTAACGTCGATGGATTGGAGAATGGAAATGGAGAATGTGGCCGTTTTACCGGTACCAGATTGCGCTTGTGCAATGACATCGCGGCCTTGAGTGATTGGGAGAATGGCACGCTGCTGGATGGCGGAGGGCTTTTCAAAATCTGCGTAGAGTGGTAAGTCATATCTGAGCGCATTGAGGGTGGGGAGAACTCGTACTATAGCCATAGATTCCGCGCAACAAATCTTCCTTCAAGCCAAGGTCATCGAAGGTTGAAACCACCGAAACGGCTTCAGAGGATTCGAACACGAGCTTCTAGAGGTAGAGAGATTAAAAAGTCAGTGAATAGAGCAGAAATTTAGTAGAGAAGACAAACTTCGTCTCCTGGGTTGATGCCAGCCATTTTTGAGGGTGGTTGGATGAGGAGAACTGCGGAGTTTAAAATTGGCACTTCTTGCCCAAAACTCTTCAACACTGCCCAGCATCTGTAATGGACTCCATCATTGAAATACAACGACAAAACCACGAGGAGCTCGAACGGTTCGAACGCGGGCTACACGCTCTGCTCTCTCGCAACCAGACCTCGCACGAAATCAGGCTCCAGACTGAGCACAAAGCGGCTCAGATTCTCGACCGCATCCAGTCCCGGGTCTTGACCTTGGATGGCCTTTATCAGGATGAAGACGCAAGGACGGCAGAGATAAACCTATTATCGGCTCCCGTACAGCAGAACGATCTTTCAGAATTTTACTCGCGGTTGGTGAAAATCCAAGAGCACCACGCCAAGTATCCTGATTCTGTCCCAGGAGGCTTTGACCTCGAGATTGCCGCCCTCCTTGACGAGCCAGATCAAGAGGATGAGGATTACGAGGAGGAGGACCGTGCGTACCTGACTATTGATAAATGCTGTCAGAATCTTACGCGTTCTGCTTCAGCCATCTCTCTAATATTTTCGGGTGAAGAAAGCTACGGGAAATACGTTGACCTGTACGCGAATCACGCGGCATACAGCAATCTGAAAAACATTGGGAAGCGTCCGGGCTATCTGCAATATCTTGACCTGCTGCTGGCTGCACAGAATGGCCTTGTTCACAGCGACTTACCAAGGGACACGCGCTTGTCTAAGGACTACGAGACGTACGCCAAACTTTTTGGTTCTCCCGGCTTATCTTTGGCTTACAGTTTAATAGTTACATTCAAAATTTGCATGCATATCTACTCTCATTCGTGAAACGAACCCAACCTCTCGTCGATGTTAAGACCCAACAACAGGAGGCCGAAGTCGAGTTTGATACAAAGTGGGAGGCGGAGGAGATCACAGGATGGGAAGAGAGAAAACCACAGGGGCAGGCGACTGCTAACGGTTCAACAGGGATCTGGTGTGGAGCATGTACGTACTTCCCATTGCTCTATGCATTTCGTGTCAAATTACAATAATTTACTACAAGGCCAAAAGCACTATTCCAAGCAGACTGTGTATGACGCACACCTTACTTCCAAGAAGCACATCAAAGCCGCTGCGAAACAAGGTACTTCCGACCCGTCGGCGACTTCAAATGGGTCCACTGTACCCACTGCGCCAATCCCCACCCCTAAATCCTCACCCAATCCTCGTGTTCGAAACTCCGCCAAACTCACCTACTTGGCCACTGCGCTTCTCGTTCCACTCGTCCAAACCATTAATGATACGAAGTCGAACGTTGAACGAAGATTCTCTTTGACCGCCCGAGAACGTGAGCAAGAACTGCTTGATCAAGCCAAACCACCGGCCCCTCCTCCTGTGGCTACCAACGGCCCAGAGGAGGAGGAGGAGGAGGAAGAGCGCATATATAATCCACTTAAGCTGCCCCTTGGATGGGATGGAAAGCCTATTCCTTATTGGTTGTATAAGTTGCATGGCCTTGGTGTAGAATACCGCTGCGAAATCTGCTCTGATCATGTTTACATGGGGAGGTAAGCAAGTCTCAATTATTGCTTGTCATTCATTTATTATATTCTGTTAGGAAAAACTTCGATCGTCATTTCCAGGTGTGTTATCATTGCTGTTGTATTATTCGCAGCACCTAACGGGCTCTTGCACAGGAATCAAGACACGCCTTTGGAATGCGCGCTTTGGGTCTACCAAATACAAAACACTTCCATGAGATCACACGTATTGAGGATGCACTTTCACGTACGTTCAAAGATACATCTGCTCTCATTTGCAATTCAGCTGATTGCTCTGCGTAGTTGCTGAGAAGCTCAAGCAGGAGGGTCGTCATGAGATTTTCGAGCAGGAGACTATGGAAGAGCTCGAGGATGATGAGGGTAATGTATATAACCGCAAGACCTACGAAGACCTCAAAAAGCAGGGTCTTATTTAGGCAGCTTATATCTGTATTAGTGGAGGTCCATACTTACAAGCTGTACAGACATTCTATATATTATATATGAGGGCGAGATCGATGTGGGTAATGTAATTGGTTATGTTGCATTCGGTTTTATTGATCGCGGTGGTGGTGGTGGCGGCGGTTTTCGAGTTGTTTGCATGGGTGCTGCAGAAGCTTGGATTGTTAGGGCATCAGTATAAAGCTCCTCGTCAGAAGATGACGGCGAGGAGGATAAAGACTCGTTAGGAGAGTCGAAAGGATTTGCCTTCCGGTGCGCAGGAATGCGTAGAAATTCATACAGAGGCAGAACGCCATTTGGACAATCTGTATGTCCATTAGCTCAACCCTATAAGTGTGGAGAGAAATTCAACCTGGGCCGTCCCACCACGCATTATCATCGGTGCTAGGTGGAGGAACTGTATGGCAAATAGAAGATGTTTGGTGGGTAAGTTGACATGATCAAGGTGACAGGTTCCTACGTTCTGTGATATCGGAAGGGAACACTAGCGAGGCCAATTTTTCGTCTAACTTTTCTCCTGGAGCTGTAGATACGATACTAGCGAGGAGCAATCGTGACAAAGCTAGCTTTTTCACCGCATCAATCATGCGAACTTCCGCCCTAAAAATGGCAAAGACTGTAGACCGGGTGAACGGGAGCGTATCAATAGTGGTAGAACAGGCTCACCAGGTTTATGATCAGAGCCCCGTAGCTCAACACGGGAGTACATGGAAAGATCAAGTTGGGCGCCATGGTATAGTATACGATCTGGGAGCACATTTAAATAAGACGCCGCATGAAAGTATACCCATGTGCCCATACCAGTCCACGCGGGTATCCGCATTTTTTCACTGGTATCATAGATATCGGTTCCGAAGTCGTAACGGTAGGTCGGGCGGAAGAGCAACGGGCCCTCACTATAGCCATGAAAAGCGTCTCCAGCATCAATTGCTTGCTTTAGCTGGTAGGGTATGCGAAAAAGAGAAATAATCATGAAGTCATTTTACATACCTGATCAGCCGAAAGCAAGGCGTCAAAGTCGTTCAATTCGACAAGGCTCCTGACCGCGCCGTTGTCCATATCTATACGGTAATTCATGTCGCCGAGCCATATGATATTACTAGAAAGTGGTTCCAGGGTGAGGCAGGAGAGAAGAGTGGAATGGACGTGAAAAATCGTACTCATGGCTTGGAATGGTTTTTCCTTTTTGGAAATGCAGGCCTTGTGCAATGGTACGATAATCAGCGTTTCTTTCCTCCACGTTAGAATGACCGGCGGCAAGATGGGCGGTCAGAAAGCAGAAGCTGGTATCATGATAATCCAGTCGAATGCCTACAGCACCCTTGTTTCCAGACATCCCACGAAGACCCGTCTATCATAGATGAGCCACAAGGAGAATCATGAAGATGAGTCCTGCTTACCTTGCGTGTAGTAGCTTCGACGTTTCGAATGATCGCAGTCAATTCACTTTTCACGAGAATGATAAGGGCTGTCCCAACCAGCTAAAGGTACTAATGTCAGGGAATGAAAGGGCATCAATTAGCACTAGTTAGAGACCTGTTCACTTCGCAAAAGTACATAGTTGCATTTCTTGTTGGGGCGACGATCGAGGGTTTCGAATATTTGCCTCTCCCATATTCGTCTGCGCGATGATGTTCCTTTTCAACGGAGTAAAGTATGTCATCTTTCGGAACGTACCGCTTGTCAGGATCAGTTTGAAGTATCTGCTGAGCCGTGAGGGGCACGATCTCTTGAAACCCTATTGCAAATATATCTGGGCTGAGATCACCGTAAGCCAGCGAATGTAAAAATTGATGTAGGCATACTCATTGATACCTTTAAACTGCTTGTCAACATGACCAGCGTGAGATTAGACAGGTTTTTGACGTACCGTCCCGAGGGAATAGCCAAGGAAGGAGCGATTCAGTGGGCGGCTGTACAGGGAGGGGTCAGACTACCGATCTACGTATAGCTAACCAAGGACAACTACACACCCTGCCATTTAGATTCCATGTGCCCGCGAAAATGGTAACCTGTTTTGTTGTCGAATATTCTAGCAATCTAGAACAAAGTAAGAACAGTGCTTTTATAGGTTTCATAAGAAGTAGATACATACCGTTGCTCGAGGGCAGCTCTGACAGAGTCGTGAATAGGGTCAAAGATAGTCACAGGACGTTGGCTACTAAGGTTGCCCTACAAATGCTATCAATATAATTGATTGTAGTTGATTGTCTTTAATCGAACCAAGAACATGTCAATCGCAATTTGTTTACCCTTGTCCTGGAAATTGTTTATGTAGGCGCGGGAAACGCTCTTCGTAGCATCAGACAGAACACCTGGATGGGAAGGTGAGTTGTTTGTAAGGTGTGAATGGCAATTTGACCAACCCGCTAGAGTTCGCTTTCCACTTCTCGTAAAACTGGTGTTCAAAGCACCCGTGCCAGCGTAAATCTTGGAAAGTGCATCCCCATTTTCAGCCCATAACTCGCGATGATATGACCACAAGGTATTTGACTGGACCCATTCTCGTCGAACAAGAAGAAGGTACTGTTCTAACGTCGTGCGAGACAGTATATCTTGTACAAAGTTGGTCCGATCGAGGCTGGAAGGATTGTTAGGTCCCGAAACGACGGTATAGGGATAAAAATACCAATCCATGCAGTTCGTTCTAAAGATGCCTTTTTGGTCCGTGATGATCTCATCCGATTCTGCATTGCACATAGTAAACCCAAATTTATCCACATGGTCGGCAATATTCTCTAAACGTCTGTCAAAAGCTGTCAGGTATCGAGGGCCGCCAGTAAAGACGGTGGGACGGTACCTAAGATCCCGTATAACGCTATCGTGCCCTCCATTTTTAACGGCACTATGGAAATCGAAGTGGGTGATGCTAAGATCATCACCAACGGCTCCGCGAGCGATATGAAGATGACGCCCATACGCTGTTGTGAGTGATTGTTCATTCTCTTTAGTTCCAAGAAGATTGATAGCATGAACAGCATCATATTCCTCCATCAACTGTGAAAAATGTCTTTCAAACGCAGGTTGTGATGCATGGGGACGTGTAATTTGTATTCGTTGTCCAAACGTTTGCAAACCTTGTTGTTCCCAAAATACTACAAAGGTGGATACAATTGAATGAAAAATCTGTATTCAGAGTGGAGTACATACAGGGGACACTTCCTCGAACTTGTATATAACTCACGCAATGCTGATCAGTGGTGAATACCGTCTCAGTCTGATAGCAGCTTAGAAGCCGAGCTCTTCGAATGGGATGATGACCATAGGTGCCTACCTCAACAAAGTTCGCTGTGTTGCCATCATCGTCAACTCCACGAGTATTAAAGCGAGTTCCAGCTCGCTTCCAACCTAGTCTGGAAATAAGTGATAAAGTAGCGGTAGTGGGTGCTCCATTCGTGGGTGGAGCAGGCAACGACATAGTGAAAACACCGACATAGCCCTGTATTGCAAGGGTCTAGAATTGCGAATCAGAATATGACCATTAAAAGTAAGTCACAACTTACAATGAATTGACACCGATCAAGGTCTTCCCGTTCTTGAGGGTCGAGCCTGTCTCGAAAATCGAGCAAGCTTCCGACAATATACTCATTCCAGACGAAGCGCTCGTCATAGGCACCAATATCCTCTAGAGACGCGTCACGCGTCAATCGAACGGCAAGCCTGGATGAAAGGTCCCACGGCGATTCAAGGGCGTAGTAGAATGATCCAGATGATAAAATTTTCGTCAAAGGCAAGCAAGGGTGTTCGAAAATTGGAGGTGGGGTGGATGTTTGAGCGTATCCATCTCTATTGGAGCCAAGTTCGGCGCCATCTGAGCCCAACAACGTCTCAGGCGGAGAAGAAATGTCGTCCCAGGTTGAAGATGTCAGACAGTAGAAAAAAACTTCGTGAATACGTGCGACAGGCTCTGGTTTTGATCCCGACGGCCTAGTGTTCCCTACCTCAGTAGCACTAGTGATCAAAGCGAGGAACATATCTGACCAATAACTGAGTCTGGCTTGGAAAATACTAAGTACGATGGCGTACCGCTTTCCACAGAGATTAAACCAAGGCACCCTTTGATGACTCTGTTTGTCAAACGAACAGCATTTGTGAGGTCAATCTCATCTCTTGGCAGAAATTCAACCACAGCCTGAGAAGGAGTTTCCCCAGCTCGAAACACGAGGGCCCTCTGTGGGCGTCCAAGCCTATCGTCGTGTAAACTTGTAACAAGGTATAGAACTCGAGGACTGTGGCCAAGATAGAGATACATTTGGGTTGAGCGTCTTAGCTGCGGCGGTGACGGGTTGAAACTGCCAAAACGCGAGAAATGTATGAATTATGTAATATGTAAGATCCTTGGTAACAAAATAGAGTAACGTAAACAGCTTTCTCAAAATCCTTTGCTTCAAGTTGTTCCATCAAGTTGATACTGTACATTGGCATTACATAGCTTCTTCGCCAAAGGTGGCGTTCGTATGCGAAGTCGTTGTCGGCTGTTTTTACCCTACAATGTATTGATAGATGTCATGCTTCCAAGTCCAATTGAACTTCCTCAACCTGAAAATTGTGGCGTAACTTCCAGTGTTGTACATCTAAGTTTGTTGATTTGTTTGGCCAGCTTTCAACATTGCTTTATGCAATATGTAGGCCATTATTATGACGCCTCCTGCTGGGGTGGCCATATACTTAGTGTGCATGGCAAGCGTTCAGTTCATCCCATTTCAGATCGATCCGAGCACATCGATATAGGGATTAAAGTCCAAATGCAAAATTCAGTTGTACAGGATGAAACACACATCAACTGTTTTCGTCATCCACAGTTGAACTTGATGCTTTTCTCAAGCCAAGGCCAATTGCGTCATCAGTTAGGTTACCTGTGTGTCGACGCACAGGCGTCGAGCGTCGCGGAGGGTTACTGAGGGTAAAGCCCTTATTAGGGGACAAGTACGCATCCATCTCCCGTACATTTCCGGGGCCCGGTGAACGAGGCGGTGGTGGTAACATATTGTAACGTGCCGCCGTTGGCGATGGAGGAGTAAGTGTATTCAATCGGACAGGATTTGAATGAGCAAGAAGACCTTCCGTCGCATTTCGCCTAGAACGGCGGAGTTGAGGCAGGCTGTCGAAAGAGAAGAGCGACCGAAACAGTGAAACTCGCGTTTGTGCATATTGCATGGAGGTACTTCCTGCGGTCGGAGTTCCCGGTTCGGCTAGGGAAATGTTAATACAAGGCTGTGATATGCTTTCATAGAATAACACACCTGCGGAGACAGGGAGAGCATTATCGTTTGCGCTGAGACTCAAGAAGAGGAACAGAGGTGCTAGCCAGACGCAAATTCCAAAGAAGGAAGCGATCTCCGTAAAGCCAGGGACTTCTGGAGGTGGTCCTTTATACATGCGGACATGCCTCGCTTCCTGAGTTTTGCGAGCAAAATAGAAGAACCACATAAAATGGTCTGATATTACGAAAGCACACGATGCGAGGAATGATATGGATGTGAGAGAGATGAGGGGCCATGTGGCAGAGAAGTTTTGCAGGTATACGATGTGACACAGGATTGAGAATGCTGTTTGCGAAAGGGGTAGTGATTCTGAGAAATATAGAGTGGCGTGAAGGACTATAATGGCCTAACCCATAGCAGCGTTTTAGTCATGGAACTCGAGAGAGGAGTACAATAGGCGCACATATATACCCCGTTGTCCATACGTTTTTGCTACGCGACTATGTTCTTCAATCAACTCCGAAACATATAGCAGGCCGCTTGCTGCAGTCCATTCAGTAATTGGAAATTCAAAAAAACGACTCTATACCAACCGAGAGAAAGTGTGACGAAGGCGAAGGCAGCCAAGGCAGCTACATAGCTAGAACACAGAAGATGAGAACCGCAGAGCAAATGGCGCGTGAATTTGCCTTACCTGATATAAGTCAGTAGCCCCATCCACGAGTCTAAAAAATATCCGTGGCCAGTAAGATGACAGCAAAGTTGTAGTGCTAACAAGGCCCATGACTTGATCGTCATTCTAGTCTTGACATCACGTGCACTGCCACAAAGATTTCCCCGCTGCGGACTCGGCCCTGTGCTTTTGAACTCATCCCATCCACCACCATGAGCAACCTTGAGAGTGAGTGCGCCTTTTCAAGTTATTCGGTTCATACTAAATCAAAACAGAAACCCTATTTCAACTCAAGGTGAAGCAATCACAATTGCCAACTAACCAACCATCAACTGAGTGGATCGTGCTCGTAGTTCACTGCGAAATCATTAAACCGGCAGGCTAAGAAGGCACAGAAGGATGAGAATGCAGAGAAAAGTCGCTTGAAGAAGGTGACACCCCCAGCTTCTCTAAATGAACGATTGTCGCTAATAACTATACATAGGCGCTACAACAGGGTAATAATGACGGAGCGAGGATATATGCCTCCAACGCTATCCGAAAGAAGAGTGAAGCTTTGAACCTCCTACGACTGTCGAGCCGTATAGATGCTGTTGCTAGCCGTGTAGAGACAGCTGTGACGATGCGCCAGGTAACAGGCAATATGACATCTGTAGTCAAAGGAATGGATAAAGCCATGGACAGTATGAACCTGGAACGGGTGCGCTACTATCTATTGATACCTTTTCGGAATATACGTCTTACCTGTCACTTTAGATCTCCTTGGTGATGGACAAATTCGAGTCACAATTTGCCGACCTCGATGTTCAAACATCCTACATGGAGGACGCCATGTCTTCTACAACGGCGACCTCGACACCCCAAGATCAGATTGATCAACTTTTGCGGCAGACGGCGGAGGAGGCAAACATTGAGCTGCAGCACGATCTTGCAGCTAAGGATGCCAACGTTCTCTCAGATCCAGCAGAAAAAGTGAAGGTCGGAGTTGGAGAGGAAGATGCGAAACTCGCTGAACGGCTACGCGCATTACGACCTGCAATGTAGGTGCACCCCCACTATGTCATTGAATGGACAGAGTATCCTCATACCCGCTTCTACACTGTACAACGTTGTATATCATCCTCGAGCCAAACTTATAAGTAGACATATATTTAATTATTAGAAAAGCAGTTCATGAAAGCATCGTGTCATTAATCATACTATGGTAATCGTCATACTTGTAAAGTATTATACGTGAAAACGAGGCAACGAGGAGCATAAGCGTGTAGTACGTAGATAGCATTGCAAATATGAGCGTAGAAATGGTATCGTTGAATGAATAAAGTCATTGTGACATGTATGCCAGGAAAAGACATCAGGATGTGAATGGGTACACAATAGTTATAAATGGAATGCAACCTAAATAGAAAACCCAAGATGTAGAAAAAGATAAGACCAGAGAGGAGTCAATAACACCCAGCGATGATGACCCTTTTCCATACTTCACAGTGGATTTTGGGTAACCAGGATGACAAGAACATGACGGTGACGCCGAAGTTGAAGGTGGGTTTGCTTCATCTATGCGTGCTGAAGAACAACGCGAACGAAGCTGTCTAACAGTTGTCGTTTGCCTTCGTCGCTGAGACTGGGAGCGCTCATTAGTAACCGCTCAACACGAGCGACTATGCCAGTGGGACCATCGAAAGGGATGTCATGTGCATCGAATCGATCCACATCTAAGAAAGGAATCAGTTTTACAAATATCAACGGATATATCGAGACAAGTGTTCGTGGATCGTAAAGCGAGAACATAGAAAGATGACGTACATCGCTTGAATGCCTTATAGCCCGTGTCATCAAGGGCATTCTTAAAAACGTTTGCGATTTGTATTCCAATAACTGAACTTTCCTCTTCGATCGTAGCAGAACCAGAACCGGATACAGTCCTACCACCAATAGATCGCCCACCAAGAGACGACGATCCACTGGCAGTGCGTCCAAAAAAACCGGAAGAAGGTAAAAGGGCATCCTCCCTTACAGTAGTGGGTGCCCAAGCTAACCCTATGCCAAGATCCAGAGAGCGGCCTTTTGCACCAGATCGATGACCGACGCTGGCACTGGTGACGGGCACTGGAACTGGTGCGCGGTCGCCTCGATGGGAACTTTGAGATCGCTTTACTTTCTCCCGCGCCTTCCATCTCTCCATGTCTCGTTCCAACTCCCCCTTGACTCGAAGCTTGTCTCCCCCCTTTTCTCCTGCCCATGAGACGGATAAAGAAGTATCATTTCCAGTATTCCCGGTTCCAGTACCTGTACTCCCAGTACTCCGAGTCGGAGATGGCACTGCTGGTTCGAAGGCGAACGGACCATGGGACAAACCAAGTGAGGCAACCTTAGCTTTTCCACTACTACCAAATATACCTCCCTGCTTCTTCCCCCAGCTGGCAGATTTCGTAGCTGAGACTGGAGTTGAACGATCTACCTCAGGTGTCGGCCGCCTTGGCGGTGGTTGCGATGCTCGGCCCTTCTCTGGCAGTATACCTAATTCCCTCTCCGCAAACTGCTTTGCAGATTCAGCCTTCCGCCTTCTCCTTTCGTCCTGCCGAGCCCGATCCATCATCTCTTCTCTCTCCTTCCCCCTCCTCATTGATACATCTCTCTGTAGCGTTCCGACACCCGCTAACCCGGGTCCCATCACACTCTCTCTTATCCCAATGTCTTGACCCCGCCCCAGTCCACCAGTCGTCCCTCCACTTGTCCCACTGCCTGTAGTCCCGCCGCTCGCAGTCCGTTGCATAAGACTAGCGGCTACACTCCATCCGGGCCGCTCAAAGTCGAAACTTCCATGCTTTGTTGATCGATGTGACTGGGACTGTGTAAGGCCCATCTTGATCCTAGTGTGACCATTTATGCCCCCGGCTTCGTCACCCTTCCCAACGCCACGTCCTAAATCCAGCGATTTTTTACGGGTTGAAGACGAACGCCCTTGGGATGACGAAGGTGCTATCTGAGGCGCGGTTCCCGGGCGTTCTGTGCGCAAGGGTGTTCTAGATATGTACGCAGTTCGTGGCGCGGGAATAGTTACTGGTGGACCCATCGCTCCTGAAGTTCTGGGTCTCGATGTATGTGGTTTCGATGTATGTGTTTCCGATAAAGGCGCTGTCGTGGAATTATTACTGGTGCTATTACTATTACTGTTGTGGCGATGGTGCGAGGAACCAGATCTCATCGGGGCGGAGACAGCATCTGTTGAAGGAGGCGGCGGAGTCTTTGAGCCTGTAAAGAACCTCTGCAACCGAGAAGAGCCAGATGCAGACGATGTGGTGGTACTTAAACTTGGGTTATGGGTAAGCTTTTTTGCAGCGGCAGGACTGGGACTGTCCGGCCGGGAATATGGGTTTGGTGAAAAAGATTTCAATGCATTTGGTGTTGGATTGTCATCTTCCTGGTCATACTCTTGTCCTGAGTGTGGATGAACTGCTTCTAAAGATTGTCTACGACTACTTTGTCTTGATGAATTAAAAGATGATTTTTTGGGACTAGAGAGGGGTATACCGAAAAGGGTATGAAGTTTCCGGCGTGCAGTGGAAGCTTTTGGAGTTGTTGATCTGTGGTTTAAATCTGTTTCAGTATTTTGTCGGACGGGTATTGCGGACGGTGGACGTTTTTTCGGACGAGGAGTGCCAGGAGTAAGGGTGGTATTGGTTGCAGTGGTTGTTGACGATAGAGGGCGTGACTGTAGGCGCGTTGTCGGTTTAGACGGAGTAGATTGGCCCATACTATCAAGTCGTTGGCGACCGTTTTGCGCAGGAGGAAGCTCTGGGACGGGTTCGTTAGGATCTACAGGGGGGGGTGTATTACGACCGTTACGCGAACGCGAGCGCGAGCGCGAACGGGTGAGTGACCTGGCGATGAAACGATATAACTATGAGGGAAAGATAATCAGGGGGGGGATCTTAAAAAAAAAAAAATAAGTTGGCTTGCTCTATTCTCCGACTTTGATTTTCTGGTCGGCCGATCGTCGTCTTGGAGCATATTGCAGACACCAGCATAGATAGGATGGCTCTGCTGTGGTGAAGTACGTTAGGACACTGCAACGAAAGACAATAAATCAACCGACATGAAGTGGAGTGTGCTGTCGGCGAGAAGAACTGTGAGAACGAATCAAGGCAGATATCTGTGAACACACGGCGAACACGTGTTAGGCACATGGGTTACCGATGGATTATCCGCTCACATCGTTAGAAAGACTGGCCAGAGCGCTAAGACTGTGTCGAGCTCGTTTCTTCGAGAGGCTATGAGTATTGGAACATGACGAGGTCGTCACAGCCGAAGAGTGAGTCGTCACTGAGCCAAATCGTACGGATGAGCGGGTCGATGAGATGCTACCAGAATGAGCGTGGCTGAGCTTGCTTGTGCTAGGAACGCTGTCGCAAGTTGCCTCTGACATAGAGATAGCTGGTGAACGACCACAACGACGAGCACACGTAGGCACACGTAGGGCACGTCAGGGGAAAATGGAGCACCGATACTAGGGTTAGGGTCACTGCAGCACGCCATCCTTGCCACACTTGGATTGAAAACTTGGTACTAAGCAAATACGATGGTCTATTTCCTTTCTGTTCCTTCACTATGTCAGTTAGGCTCTTCAGGACCTCTGCCGTCTCCTCAGCACTGCGTTCTGTGACTACAAAGCTACCTACGTCCTCCAGGTCGCGCCTAGCCTCCTCCTCCTCCCCTTCCTTTCCCTGTGTTGACGCCCATGCCGCTCGTGAGTCCAGACTGAGGGAAAAATCCAAAGCAGTCTCTTCTACTCCAACAAGCCATGAATCTGGCCCAGAACCTACATATGCGCGGCCAACCCCAACATCTTATAATGTCTACCATCATCCGCACCCGTTACCTCTCACCTACTCTCCCATACCACTCGCACCCTTCGATATCGCATATGAAACCTGGGGAAACATATCTCCGGCACGAGACAATGTGATCCTCTTACACACTGGCCTCTCGGCCTCGTCTCATGCCGCTTCTACCTCAATGAATCCTTCAGAAGGGTGGTGGCAAAAGTTTATCGGACCAGGGAAAGCACTCGACACCAACCAATTCTTCATCATCTGCACGAACGTCATAGGTGGCTGCTATGGTTCAACCGGACCCTCGTCCATTGACCCAACTACCAACCGCCCGTACGCGACTACATTCCCCATCCTCTCTATATTTGACATGGTTCGCGCCCAATTCTACCTTCTCGACCACCTCAAAATCAACAAACTTTACGCCAGTGTCGGTTGTTCCATGGGTGCTATGCAGAGTCTTGCAGCAGGGTGGCTCCATCCAAATCGTGTTGGTAAAGTCGTAAGCATCAGCGGAACTGCTCGAAGTACACCTTCGAGTGTCGCTATGCGCTATGCTCAAAGAAGTGGTTCGTTCCGCTTTAATCTAACTCTTTTGGTGAGTAGGAATAAACTGTTCACCTAGTTCTCATGGCGGATCCAAACTGGAATAATGGTTTCTACTATGACGTCATGCCACCTCATACAGGCATGAAGCTGGCTCGACGTATGTTCAGTCCCACTTGACACTCGTCTCATCTAACGTACCGTCGGTAAAGAAATTGCCACTATTACTTACCGCTCTGGGCCAGAATGGGATCAGCGATTCGGCCGTCAATTCCGCCATCGCCCAGCAAGCGAGGACCCTTCAACACCTCGTGTACCTGCCCTTTGTCCCGACTTCCTCATCGAAACTTACCTTGATCATCAGGTATTTAAATGCCCTGGAAGTTACTGATGAAATTAAACTCTACTTCAACAGGGAGAGCAATTCTGCCTCAAATATGATGCAAACTCCCTCATCTACATCTCAAAAGCCATGGACTTATTCGATATGACACTCCCCACCATACAAGAGCTCAACCTTTTATCTACTGCGCCCTCCGATTCCCGCCTCTCTTTCGACTCTTCCGCCTCTCTCAACAAAACGTCTCACTCCAAGTCACATCCACCTCCGCTGAATCCTCCTCCACATCTATCTGATCTTGCAAAGGGGCTTCAACCTCTTGCGCATATACCAACATTGGTCCTTGGCGTACAGAGCGATATTCTATTCACGGTGGAGCAGCAACGCGAGGTCGCTGATGCTTTGCGGTTGGCGGGGAATGACAGTGTTAGTTACTATGAACTTGGAGGCGTATGGGGACATGATACATTCTTGTGAGTACCTTACAACCCTTTTTTCTCAAAAAGGCTAACGATTCAATGTAGAATCGATGTGTTAAATGTTGGCGGCGCGATACGAGGATTCCTATCATAGTACCCTCTTACGGTGTTGCTATATGTGCCTTTGTATCCAAGCATTCATATTTCTATGGAGTTTTACGGCCCCACGTCCGCCAGAAGCTCTTTCGGGTTGGGCTCACAAAGCTTGCATACAGCTTACTACAAATGTCACCTTCTCAATCCTTACTTTTGCTCATAAGGTGCTAATTAGAAGTCCAAGCAAAAAAAAAAAAGAAAAAAAGAGTACAAACTATGATGAGAGTGATATAATAACTTAGAGGCCATTACCATTGGTCACGGATGTTGGGTAAGGCGGCCGCATCAATCCTGATGGTCCTGGGATGAGAAATTCAGCCTGCGGCCTAAAACATGGTATGTCTGTCAGATCCAATGAAAGAATAAGTTGTAGATGCCGTACCCAAACATGGTTTCAAGCAACTGATCTAGAGCGCCTTCTTTCTCATCCCGTTCGCTCATTAACTCTGCTTTCGCCAGGCGCAGTTCCTCCAAAAGAGAGTCGTGTTGCTCCAGTGCGTATCTGTGTTTCGCCTTCATTAAAAGATACATGGCCATCGCTGGAGAACGGCCCATAACCAGACCGGTTTCAGGTACATAGTGAGGAAGAAGATGATCGGGGAGTGCATCCGAATTGTACCCCTCTTCATCCGCTCGGGTATGAGGAGAGTCGGCGCGTATCCCAATAGGAGGGGGCTGGGGGCTGACCGACCGATGGTGACCGTTAGTCGTGACCTTGGATGTACGTCCAAGACGCGCCTCACTTGGTAAGTCGGGGAAGGGACTAGGCTCGACCTTGAAGGTGTTGAAGGTTCCTAAGGTGTCACCTGCAGCTGGGGTGGCGGACTGTGGCTGAGATGTGGAGGCGCTAACAGTAGCAGTATCTTCAGCCCCGCGCTTGCGTTTACGATAACCGCCACGTCCAGGGGCAGGTGGTTCAATATTGTGCTGGAGACGTAGATGTTTCGCAAGAGCATCAGAACGGGTGAATGATTTGTCACATTCTGGTTTCAGTTGACGAAGTTTCAGTACTGACTGAAAATGAATGGAGTCTGTGCTTACCAGGGAGGGTACATGTGAACGGCTTTTCTCCAGTGTGTGAACGAATGTGCGAAATCAACGCGAAACGTGATGTTTGTGCAAGACCACGTCGCTGGCAAGTCGACCACTCGCAAGTGTAATTAGATTTGTGGACACCGATATGTTCTTAAGAAAAAGCCAATGTTAGTTGGTGCTGTGATGTAATAGAGGGATGGCAGGTTCTGAGCGAACGGTACATTTCCAACTTTGGAAGGGCCCATCTCTAGATATTCATTATAACTCACCATCGTGAATATGCTTTATCAGCGTCGGAAGATGCGTAAAAACAATGCCACAGTCATCCCAGAGACAAGTTACACTGTCGTCCGAATCTCCACCGTCAATGCGAATGGTGTCCGTGTCATGCGGGTCCGTTGGAGAAGCTGGGCGTGAAACCGTGGGTCCTAATCCCTCTGGTTGCTCACTCAACATGATTATATCATCATTCGCCGACGAGTCAGAAAATGAGGGTGAAGGGGACCTCGGAGTATGCGGACTGGGCGCCATTCGCAGAAGTTTCAACAAAGATCCAGGGATTTTGTAATACCTATCAGGTTTTCGGAATGAAGAGGATCTAATAGCATGGAATGGGGATAGGGCTGGTTAAAGGCAGCACCATGACACGTCCAATGGACTGAAGTGTAGCGCCACGGAGCTAAAAGGGCGTTATTTACTGCTATTATGCAGCACCTTTGCTGGCAATGCAGTGCTGCGCCGCGGCCGCATTCCAGCTTTCTCTTTCTCTCTGCAGTCGGTGGTCTCTCATATGAACCGAATATTTGGCTCGTCCGCATCCAAAAAGCCGAAGCCATCTCTCCAAGATGCGATAGCCTCCGTTAGTATTATAAAAGCTTGATCTTAGCATAATCAATGACCTCATCCAGACCGATGCTCGGGTCGCCTCAATCGAGGTCAAAGTCCGTAAATTGGACGCTGAGCTGATGCGCTATAAAGAGCAGATGTCGAAACTCCGTAATGGGCCTGGAAAAGTATTATCTCGCTGATCATCCGGTAACAACGATTTGACTTGATCTGTTTCAGAATGCAATCATGGAAAGAGCTGCTAGAACTCTGAAGCAGAAGCGGATGTATGAGGCACAGATTGCTCAGCTGGCTCAGCAAACTTTCAATATGGAGTCTGCGTCTCTAACGACGGATAATTTGCGCAATACTATGGCGACTGTCGACGCGATGCAGCAGGCCAACAAGGAGATGCGGAAACAATATGGGAAAATAGATATTGACAAGATTGAGGTGTGTATTCACTCTATCAAACTCTTATATATATAGTCATGGTCGACAGAACATGCATTATGACATGGAAGACTTGCTAGAGCAAGCGAACGAGATACAAGAGACATTGGGTCGTTCATACGCCGTCCCAGACGAGATTGACGAGGCTGACCTGGAGGCTGGTGAGTTGTAATTTCATATTGTTTGTTGGTTCATGTACTTGACCTTTCCGCAGAGCTCGACGCGCTTGCCTTAGAGGAGGAAGAGGATAGTACTTCCTACCTTGCAGATCTAAACAAAGTGCCAGACTTTATTGATGAACCACCCGTAGAGGTTGGAGAGGTAAGTGGTCATTTAATTCTCACTACCTCTTGGCTGAATACCTATCATATTCAAGCAGACACAACTACCGCCCGAAGCTATAAGAACGACGGCTTGATGAGGGAAAGAAGTATCCGATATTCACGAGCGTCATGGACTTGCAGATTTTTGGATTGTATCGTATACCCCTGCTTGTAATCATAGAGTATTCATTCAAACGACTTGTAGGTGTATATGTATATTTTCAACCATATCTATGCTGTGCAGTCGAAGAGGAGAACCAGTCATCTGCTCTCGTCTCCTCCAGGCTAGCTGTATTCACAATCGTCGACTTGCTTTGAGAATCTGGGAATGACATCAGGCGTAGATCGTAAAGTTGATTGTCTGACATACAAGATTCGAAAGCCTCGATCCCGTTTTCCCTCCCAATTCCACTCTCCTTCATGCCTCCCCTAGATTCAAGAATCAGGCAGGCTTCCCGATTACAGTAACACAATACATACCAAGGGGAACTTGGATCATTACGGTGATGTGTATTCACCCAGCACAATCCCGTTTGAATATTAGCCGCTACACGATGTGCCCGAGCAAGATTCGAAGTCCAAATCCCAGCACCCAAACCGTACTTGCAGTCATTGGCAAGTGCAACCCCTTCTTCATCATCCTGCCAAGCGCTCAGAACGCTCAGAACGAAGTTTATCGTAGTATATGCATACCTTAAAACGTCTAATGACAATGACTGGACCAAACACTTCTTCCGTCCACAGTTCATCTGTAGTCTCAATGTCACCAATCATAGTTGGCGACAAAAATGAACCTCGGGAATATTCAAAGCCATCAAGGGGAGAATTTCCAGAAAGCTTCTGCCCACCCAGCATTATTCTGCCACTTGTACGACCAATCATATTTTCAATACGTTCCAAGTGTTGAGGAGATATCACAGGACCCATGGTCGACTGATGATTCAAGGCTATTGTTACCAGTCAAACTAAAAGCCAGTTAATACCAAATGCTACTCACGATCACCCATCCTCTCTCTAATACTTGTTACTTTCTTGATCAAGGCGGAGACAAAGTCGTCGTAAATATTATCCTGTATAATTATCCTGGCTCCAGATACGCATGTTTGTCCCGACGCGATGAAAGATGCGAATGCTACACCATTAACAGCCGAGATTAGATCTGCATCATCAAAGACAACGATAGGCGCCTAGCAAATTAATATGGCATGTATCATAGATGGGACAAGATGATTTACTTTTCCGCCCAGTTCAGCTGTAAATGAGGAGAGATTGGCTCCTGCGATTTCACCGACAGCTCGGCCAGTTTGACTACTAGCCTAGGTGACAATACGGATAAGCTAGGTCAAATACTGAGATAGCCACTTACAGTGATATCGATCTTACGGATATAGGGGTGCCCAGCAATTGCCCTTCCGACGGTTGGGCCGTGTCCAGGCAGCACACTGAGCACGCCAGGAGGAACTGAGTATACGCGTCAGAAATCCGAAGGTTGGGGGTGCGAACTTGTTACCTCCAGAAGCCACTGCCATCTCTGCAAGTTCTAGGACAGTCATGGGGGCCAACTAGTATGATTCAAAAAAGTTGAATTTAGGCAGAAGACATCAAGTTACAAAACTGACCTCCGAAGGCTTTACAATCACCGAATTACCCGCAGCTAGAGCAGGTGCAATCTTTTTTACAGCAATCAAGAGAGGGTGGTTGAAGGGCTATAGTAGCATATGAATGTAAGACTTTGAAAGTTTGGTGATACTCACTGTAATTTGTGCAACAACTCCTAGAGGCACACGTTGAACATAGTTCAGTAATCTGCCCTGAGTCGGTGCCACAAAACCTTGATGAGTCCGAAGTAGAGCTGCAAAGTAGTCACTATGCGTCTGAGGCCGAGGCTATTCATCATCGAAACAAAAGGTGCCCACATCCATTCTGGGAGACGACCTAGTTGGGCATTCATCTCTCGTATGGTACGTCCTGTTTGTAGTGTTTCCAGTTTTGCAAACTCGGGGACACGTTCTTCTAACAACCTGGCAAGCCTTGCTAGGACTTTTGACCGATGGACGGCTGGGGCCGCTGACCACACTCCAGATTCGAATACTTTTTGTGCGTTGATGATTGCATCGTCCACATATTTCTTTGAAGCAGAGGTGACCCTACCCCGTATATCGTTAGGACCATAAATATTTGCGGAAGTGGGGACAGAGACCACACCTGCACAGACCGTCCCCCGTCGCAGGATTAAAGACGACGAAGCTGAAAAGACACGACGTCAATGGGCCACTTTTAAAGAATAGAATAACCCACTGCTCGTCGTGGTCGTTTGGAACCTCAGTACTCATCGAAAACGGGCCATAGTGAGCTCTGTGCATTGATCTCTGGTCACGGTGGTGATATCACGAAACTGAGACAGGAATAGGACAAGATAATCACCTTTTGAAGCCACAAGAAGTTCCGTAAAGCTGTGGACGGTCTCAGAGCCGCCATGCTAGGCTAGGATAGTACTCTAGTCGGAAACTTAAAGCACCCAAGTTCAAACAAAGTGGTTCTTGTTACGAGTCCTATCATGTGATAGGACGAGTTCTTAACCTTGGAAAATGGCGCTATTTTGAAATTACATCTTTGCAC
>JABCKU010008177.1:0-52449 GCA_018221655.1 Myochromella boudieri
TGACGCAATGCCTACCCACGCAGCTCGCAATTCATCCCTCCTAACCATACCCTACGCCCCATGACGCCTATGGCACGACCACCTCCCCTGGGACCACGTCATGTTCCTCTTCCAACAGGCCCTCTTTGGCTCTCTCGCAGCCACACCCACCAAACTCCACACCCTCCTGGATCTCGATCCGCCCGCGAAAGCAAGCAGCCTCGCCCCGCCGAGCGAGGAAGGGCTCTTTAGCGGTAGCGCTATCATAGGCAGCTTAGTAATAAGTCTCCCCCACTTGGCGAACAGGCGTAGTCACGGGCACATTGGCCACCGGGCGTGCCGTGGACATCACCGAACTAGTAAGAGTCTCCCCTGCAGCTCCGCGTTCGACATGCACATACACGACCCACCACCACCCCGCCCTCTCCCTTTAACTCCTCTTTTCTCGCTTATATCCTCCTCCTCGGGCTCATAAACCTCCCACGTGTCCTCGCCTGGATGCGTTCTGTCGAGGTCGCTCCTAGGCGAGGGACTCTCGGGGTGGCCTGTGTGCTGTGGGCAGAGGTATGTGTTGGGGGGGTGGCTGGAGATGTTTCGGGTGAAGGCGAGGGTGGGCGAAGTAGGACCAGGGGGAGACAACCGTGAACCGAAACCCTCCTGGCTCCGCGGAACTCTCGCGAAATTCAGTGTTTCTACCCCTTGCGTCGGCACCCCGGAGAAGGAGGGCATGGAGGAACTAGAGATGTGGCTCATTAAGTGGGTGGGGGTGAAGCGCACGCCAGGGCCGAGGCTGTTTGATGTGTGGGCGAGGAATGTATCGATGGTGTGGGAGGGGATGGGTGTAGAGAGGATTGAGGAAGACGAGGTAGAGGCGGAGGTGGGTCAGGAAGAGCAACCACCGGGTGAGGAAAAGTAGGAGCATAGAGATGAAAAGGATGGATTGTACTAATTATGGTTGTATTTTAGTTTTGTGGCTTGTGGCGCTCTCATTGAAGGCATATCGTTATCTGACGACAACGACTTCGAGATCATGTCTAGAATATACATTGGGATCATTCACCACCACCACAAAGTCTGCAATACTTGTACACTACACTACAATCCAATTCACTTGGGGCAGGAGATTAGCCACGCTTCAGTTTTGTGCCCTCTGCTTGGCTTCGATTTCCACCCTGCCTGTGCTGTGTCACAAGGGCCTGCACACACCTTGGCGAGGTGCGCACGGTCCTTCTGGGTGTCTGCCAGGTTACCAATTGGCATGAGTATCTCCCCAAATATCAACTTGAATGTGGTCTTCAGCGCCATCATCTTCAGTCCCAATGGAAAGGTGTTCCAGATAATGGCACTACTTTTCAATCATTGTGAGTCCCATCTCCATACGGAGCCTACAAGTTGTTCAGCCAACCAAGAACAGATTTTGCTTTATTACAGTCTACAGTTCTTGTCACCCACCGCAGCTCACAAATTGAGGTGGCACTAGGATACAAATCTTTGAAGGTGACAAGAGCATTCTGGGGGAGTAGTGACTGGTGAATGGGTCGGAGGAAAGCAGAGTACATAGGGAAGAGGGAGGATTGAGATTCTAGATCGTAATGTATCATATGGGAGATCCTGCTATTAGATATTTTTTGATAAACAATTGTGCCAACACCAGGTTAAATTTGTGGCCTGTGGCGCTCTCATCGAAGACATGCCATTGTCTGATGACAACGACTTGGAGAAAATGTGTAGAACATACATTGGGATCGTTCACCACCGCTACAAAATCTGCAATACTTGTACACTACGATCCAATTAACCTGGGGGGATCCTACCCACCAGGAGATCAGCCACGCTTAGCGTTCTGCGCCGTCCGTTTGGCTTCGATTTCCGCTGCCTTGGCTGTAGAAGACATCTAATTAGTTCCAAAACATAAGTGCAATAAAATTTAGACGTACCATCGGCCTCTGCTTTCCGCTTCGCCTGTGCTGCGTCGCGCTCTGCACGGATCTTGGCGAGGCGCGCAAGGTCAGTCTTGGCTTCTTGTGTCTTGCCTTGTACATGCAGCTATAATTTATAAAAGGCCTTTTCAGCACGTACGAAATAAAATTAAAATAAATAGGGCTTAAGCGGACCTTCCAGTACCGGTCCTTGGCTTCTTTCTTCTCCTTCTCCTCCCTGCACCGATGACAGCCCGTTAACAAACGAAGAAACGGGGAGATGTTATTCGTACCTCTCTCTCCTCGAAAGTTGCCTCGGCGCCCCAAGATCTGATATATTCAGCTTCTTCTCAACATGGTTCGGGTTGATCAGATCATCGTCATCCTCTCCTTCACCCTCCCCATCCTTCGCCTTCTGCTTTGCCGCCGCCTGCTGCTTTTTCAGGTCCTTTCTCTCCGCGCGACTCAACTCCTGAGCTGGTGCCTTACCCGCACCCTCACCTTCTTCCTCTTCACTATCCTCATCTTCCTCCTCATCCTCATCCTCATCGTCCTCCTCGTCTTCAGATCCCTCCGCATCATCATCTTCGCCTCCTTCTTTGTTGTTGCGAGGGCCTCTTTGAATGGGACATTCACGGGTGAGATAAGATCGGCTCGCACTGTGCAGATCTTGATCATATCCTCACCTCCGATTGTAGATACTGCCAGTCCCAACGGCTGTCCCATTCGCGTCTAGTGTCATGTTCTTACTAAAAAGACTCCATACATGAGCGTAACACCCCCTTGGATTGGATAGCCACAACGCACCTAAAATTCCGTCCCCCACCGCGTTTCTGTTTGAATTTTCCTGAATCAAAGCTCATCAGTATATCACATCATCAAAACCCCCATCACAAGGAAGACTACACTCACCACTTCCACGAACCATGATTAACAGCAAGAACGGAAGAGAGTAGGTAGTACGAGTCAAGGATAAGCTCTGCCGCTCCTCCTTCTATATCAGGCAAAGCGGACTCTGAACCCGGTTCCGATAACCGTTGTTGTATGTCCGTGTTTGGCGCCACCACTTGCTCAGGCTGAAATGACGACCATACCCTCCCGCCTCGCACGGGCGACCCGCGCGTCCGCTGGCCCCGCAGATGCACGTAGCCGCGTACTCCAGCTTTACAGGGACTGGTATCGTTCGGTGAGAAAACCTCCCCCAGAACCACCCGTCGTTAGCTCACTAGTAGCCTCACGGATTTACCCTAGGCTCCCGAAATCGTCGACCTCTATGCCCTAAACGTCACTCCGACCTTTGTGCGCCATTCTATCCGCCAGCGCTTTGAGAAGAACCGCGACGTCACAGACCCCCGTGCGATTGATGTCCTACTCCTCAAGGGCCGCCAAGAATTCCAGGAAACAATCAACTGTTGGAAGCAGAATGACCATATTATGGGCATATTGCTGCAGCCGCAGAGGAGACAACAAAAGACATTTATGCAGAGGTTTTATGAGGGTAAGTCATTTTTTGAATACTTGGGTGTTGGTGTACTGAAAGGTGTTGTGCTGTGTAGGAAGAGATGAGGAACAAATTATTCCGGCTGCATCAGGCTTGTAGAGGCTTAATAGCAACAATAGATCCCGTGCATGGATGCCTGTGTGATGCAAGTTTCTAACGACTACAATTTTTCTATCCGCAACCAAACTACATGACTACCCGTTAGGAAATACACTTTTAACACTTTCATTTATCAACAGGGAACACCGATCCATCGTCCAGTAAAACTCCCCACGTGCCTCCCTTCACAACGTCCTCTTTGACCAGCTCCCGAAACTCCAACACATCATCGATGGTCACTCTGAACCCCCCACACATGACGAACACGGCGGTCCGTTTCTTACCCGACTCTTTAGGTGGCACAAGCTTGTCGAAAAAGGCAGGCTTGTAAGCAGGGCTGAGAGTTATCGAACACGCGAGCTCCACCAGCAACCTATGGTCATCTATACCCAAGAACCGTCAATGTTCGGGTTGAATGATGTATCAAAATCAACACACCCGCAAACCTGCATAGCGTTTGCATGCCCAACTCATCCGGCACACTCACGCTCCTTACCAGCCCTTCTCTCTTCAACGCCATTTTGACCACCTTAGGAGCGGGATGTGCTGCCCCAAGTGACAGGTGCGCTCTCGATGTGAATTTGCTTAGACGCGCCAGTGTCACACTGGTCTCTTCGTCCTGTACCGCGTCCACACCGGGAGGCAGCGGTTTACTGACGCCGTTGAATCCATCCCCGTTACAGGACATCGTGTAGTAAAAGCAGTCGGTCCCGATGGTCTCAAGGGCGATAATGGGGACTGGAAAACAGAATGACAAGAAGAAGAAAAGGCAAGCAGGTGAGCAGGAGCCTCGGTATAATTTTCTCATGACTCACCGTCATCCCATCCCACATTCTTACAGCCCATGATGATCCCACCCAGCAACCCACCACCACCAACGCTACAAAATATAGCATCGGGCTTGTCAGGCAGCTCAGCTACGATCTCATCCATCATTGACGAATGGCCCTCCCACAAGATCTCGTGGTCATTTGACGGAACCATCACCCTTCACGGCAGTAAAATATACACCAATCAGCACGGGATGAGCACTTTCAACATACGCCAAAAGAACTCACGCATTGGCATCCCCCGCCACCGCAACCTGTGCCGCTTCGAGTGCCTCTATATAGACATGGCCTGCCATAACAATCTCTGCGTTCTCGAGACGCAGGACGCCCAGGGTAGCTTGCGATGCGCCCAACGGGACGTACACACTGCATTTGAGTTGAAGCAGGTTGGCTGTGTGCGCAGCGGCGAGACCAGCGTTCCCGCTAGATGCTATGATGAGGTGAACAGATGGCCCGTGCTTCTCTTTGACGCGTTGGATGAAGAGGGAGATGCCGCGGTTCTTGAAGGAGTGTGTTGGCTGGAGGTTCTGTGTATGCGATTGAGTTGGTAGATGAGCTGATCAGAGGCACGCGTGGATTGTTAACATAACGCGACAACTTGCCTCGAGCTTAAGATACACTGATGCGCCAAGGGTGTCTGAGAGCTTGCGTGAGTGAATCAAGGGCGTAGTTCGCCATAGTTTGGAGGTTGAAGTTGTGTATGCCATGCGTGTTGATTCACTGATGGGTGGTGAGTCAGGACAGGGCAGGACAAAGAGTCCATCTATAGCTGTCTGATCACGGACTGTGAAAGCGAACTGTTACTACCTTTCTCTGGCTACCCCAGGTTCCAAAAGGAATACTATAAGTATTGTAACTCAGTTTACAATCGAGTCATTATTACTCGATAGTAACAATTTTTGAATGGCCTTTTTTGACCCTTGAGTTGACCTGACGATTTTCGGTGATGGATTAGATTCCCGAGCCCAAAAAGCCACATGGCATCACTTGTTTCGGACCCTCGCCACGCAAAGGTGTGAAATTGACACCTATCCTAAAGTCATCCATGACATCCACTCTTCTGCAATGTACCCGAGTCCATACATATACCACGATATTTCCACCGACACACCTTCTTCCCACTTTCGGTCTGCACAACTTTCAGATTAACTTTCACGTGTCCACCTCACGTCCTCCCAATCCATAGCATTGTGTACAAACATGATCAATCGCTGTACAGATTAACCATGCAACCGGTTTTTGGACATGTCATCAGGGGGTGGTGTGCAAGCGCCCATGTCCCCATGATATGACACGACCTTCTCTTCTGTTAGACTTAAATACCTTCTAGCATATCTACCATTCTTTTCAGGAGCGATGCCTGGCTACTCTTTAATCTTCTTATCGAAAAAACCGAAGAAAACGGCTGTGGACGATGCTATGGTATACCTATACTCAGCCCCTAGTATCATTCAACTAGCTCACCAGTAACCCCAAGGGTATTCGTTTTCTCAAACAATTTTCCCTTCGACCCATTTCAACGTGCGCTTCGAAATACTTCAATAATGACGCTGCACGATCCAAGACCTCCGCTGTCTCCACCGTCAATCACGTTTCCCGGGCACCCGCTCCGATAAACCTTCTCCCCGTCGAACTTCTTTCAAAAATTTTCTTCAGTACTCTCTTCAACCCTTCAGACGACTACGGTGATGGTGGGCTGGGATATCAGACCCCCCGACACCCCTCCAGATTGTCCTTTTCCCCAGGTTCCTCATCAGACCCGATGATACTGGCCCAGGTCTGCAGTCACTGGAGGGGCGTTAGTCTCTCCGTGCCTCTGCTCTGGTCATCCATCCATGTTCTATGCACTGGTGAAAAGCGTAATCCTATACCTCTTTTGAGCACTTGGCTCGACAGGTCGGGAAGTTGCCCTCTTACCATTTGCATCGTGGAAACGTCGATTCCGAACATGGAACCAAGGGCCCACGGGCGACACGAATCACGGCAAAATCCTGGGTTGAATGACATTCTCTCTCTCCTCGTGACGCAAGTTCACCGATGGAAACTGATCAAGTTTCGTTTCTCATCACTTCCACCAGTAGTGGCAACCCTTTCTGCAGGATCTCTCAAGATTCTTGAAACGACTACTGTTCTTAGTCGTAACATGCCCATTGCCCATGAGGGCGATATTTTACCCTTGGACCAAGTCTGGAGCGTTATAGATACCTCGCCATTATTCTACAGTCCGTTGGATCTAGAATATCTTGAAAAGAGTTGGCTCAGTATTCCATGGGTACAACTTACTAGCATCGATGTGACGATCTCAGACGAGTCACTCTTAGAAATTTTGTCGTTATGTCGGAATCTTGTGGACATCTCCTATACCGATCCCATGGTTTTCTACAATTTCTCTTTCTTCTCTGCTCAATTGCACGCATCAGTCACCTCGGTGCCTAGGAAGCGACTCACACTTCCACACCTCCGTAATCTTTCTTTGACATTACAGCAATCGCCCGACTTCATCTTCGATCAACTTACCCTTCCGTCGCTGGAGTCTTTCGAGATACGTCAGTACAGCCTGGAGGACTACAACCGGGACTTCAGATCATTGTCTGATCTTTTGACGAGGTCCGAGTGTCGCCTTCGAAAGCTTTTGTACGAAGATCACGATTCAAGTGGTGAACCGTTCCTCTTGGAAATTCTCCAATCGGCCTTGATGTCATCTTTGGTCGATCTCATTGTAGAGTCACCCGTAACCGACGAATTTATAAAGCTCCTTACGCGATGCGGTAAAGTTTTGGAGGTCCCAACGCAACGTGACGAGATCAACAGGGCAAATTATCTTCCGCGACTCTCACATCTCATTTTGAAAACGTGTAACACGGAAGCCGGTACTCTTCAAGCCATGGCGTTCTCGCGAAGCTATGTTACGGTCGACTTGTCTCTGCTCAGGTACTTGCAGATCAACCATTGGTTCAAACACAAGGCCGATCTGGAGGGGTTGAGAATACTGGCAAAACAAGGAATGAAGATTAGCACATAATTGTAGCTTACTTGGTGGGCTGGTATTTAATGTTGAGAATGACCTATTTTCAACAAAGAATGTGTGAATAGATTGAGATGTTTAATCAATGCATGATTCATTGTATCGAGTTTGCAATGAAACTTGTATGGCCAGATGTTGAAATTCCCAATCATCGGATTAGCTTTTATTTGCTCTCCAGCGTATAGCAACAACAGGTTGCCTCCAAACTTCCAAACCAATTGTAACCAACAGATATCTATGTCGACTAAGCTCTTCTCCTTACACTCCCCCACTCCTTCTCAATCAATAGTTCCGTTTCCCGCTTTCCCTCAGCTACCCTCCCAGCACGCCCCCACACCTCCCAAGGCTCTTCACCTTCCACCACTCGCGCCCGTGCCACAGAAAAGGCCCAGCGCTCAAATCGCTCCAGGAAGAGGATAGCTTGGAGGGCCAGCCTTGTCATCAAGCTATCCACACCTAAAGAATCACCAAAATCCAAAGGGTGGGTGGCAGGAACAGGTAAGGTCACGGATGCCGGAATTGGTCGTATTCGAAGGCGTTGCAATCGACTTCTACGTGAGATCTTGTCTGAAGCTGAAGGAGTCGGGGAACACGAAAAAATGGCTACAAATAGTTCTGGGGAGTTTACATCGAACACATTCTCAGTGTCACGTCCAACAAGCAATGCGTGTTCAGGCGAAGGGCAGGCAAAGAGGATTGTAAAGAACCGTGGGGAGAGATATGTGACTATTAGTTCAGGGATTGGCTCTGATTTAATGACATCTTTAGGTTGGAAGACGAGGTCTGGGACTGTAGGGTCTGCGGCTACGAGGGAGACGCTCACACCCACTTCTTCGACCTTACGTCGCAGATATGATTCTACTCGTACACGAGCAAACCGCTCAATAGTTTTTTCGCTGAGCCATTTAACCCCTCCACCTCGGCGAGTACCATCAGAGAACGCCAACTTAGTCGCTGGGGGCAGAGGTTCCGGCCGTATGAAAACATCAAGGCGTTTGCGGTAGTGCAGAGTCCAAGATTGAATCAGGATGCGAGGCATAGAAAGAAAAAGTTCGAAAGGTGCACGAGCTAGTGAACGCAAAAGGTTTTTTGTCGTGAGAGGGTATGAGGCAATAGGGCGGAGAAGAGCGCTAAGCTTTAGGGGCCCCGGTATGTCGGGTTTACCTGGGGTATCTGAGGATGTGTGTAGATGTACACGAACGGTGGGTCTTGGAGGATTACAGGGTGTAGACAGGGGTATGGGCGGGTGCGAGGGGGACTTGACGGATACAGTATAAAATCCTGAGCGGTCGTTGAAAGGCGAGACGTGGAATTCACGGGGAAATGTCCACTGATGGTCAAACCTTAGGATACAGTGAAATATATCAAACAAGGCACTAGACTAAGATAAATGTTGTTGCAACAGCTCACCCCTTTGGTCTAGCAGAGACTTCGTCCTCGTTTTGGCCAACCTCTAAGACATGAACGTGCGTTTCCCCGAATGTATTATGAATCTGACAAATGGGATTAGTCTGTCCACGATAAACGGTAGACGACGGGTAGGCGTACCTCCAATACAGTAGCCCAGAGTTTCTCAGTTTTGTAACAAAAATACACAGTCAAAGGGTTGATCCCTTCATAGCCCAGAAAGCTCGGCATTGTCATCATCCATACGTCTTGAAGCAGCTGTTCCCCGTCATGTTGTATGAGGCCTCGCTCTACTAATAGCCCTTCTAGCTTGTTTCGTAAAGTCCTTTCCCGGTTCTTTCCACTAATCGTTTCATGTTCGCGAGAACCTGAAGCGAAGTAAGGTGCTGTCCTCAGTCCAACAAGGCGTCCCCAAAGGCCCCCATACCCAAAGACCCACCCATTTCCAAGGTCCAGCTTGTGACTCTCTAATGCATCGACTGATACAAGTAGTGTGAGAGATGAATATGTGAAAGCATGAGAAGCCTCTATAGGGAGGAGTCGCGCATGGGTAACCTGGTTTTCTAGAATATAGCCCCGAGCCTGCGGGTGGGAATCGCTTATGCAGTTGCAGCTCGTTTTATGATAATGGTACAGAAATGCAGAGAGTGAGAGACAGAAGAGGGTGACCCCAGCATCAAGTGGTGAAAGCGGCATAAACGAGTGGCCCATAAATAGACCAAGATCGTAACCATGATGCCATCACCCATCATATACTGTGTTCCATTTACTTTTATGGCTCCAGCCAAATATCACTACGCCCACGTGATCGACCCCTCAACTTCATGCCGCCATGACCCCTTAACACGAAACCTCAGCGTTGGGCAAACTCGGCAGCAGCTGGGAATCTCACCATTACCTCTTCATTAATGGAAGCGTCAGATCCCAGAAAAGTGCCATTGCCAAGAGCGCCTCTTTCTGTGGAGGACAGCCGAGCAAAAAGGCATCAGCGACAACAATCAAGATTTCGCGACCGTGGCGGGTTCGTACAGGTTCTTATATATATATTGACCTGTGGATGCTTATTTCTGAACTTTCAATATACAGGATATTTGTTCCGACAACCAGAACTACCTTGATTGATATCCTCCTTGGACGCAAGGCTGCAAGCCCGAAAAAGGCACGAGCGCGGTCAAGGTCAGTATCGTTGTCACCGAAGAAAAAGGGTACAGCACTTGGGAGTGATTCTGCAGAAGGTGTGAAGACTTTGAGAACGTCTCCACGAAAGGCTGCCCAAAGGCAGCCAGAGGAAGTCATCGTTGCAGGTGTGCCACATTCATTCATCACATCATATTGTCTTGCTGAACAGCTGTCATTTGAAGGGCCATCTAAGCTTCCACCAGGAAACATTACTGAAACAGCACCGAATGTGAAGAGGAAGCCCACAAAAGATACAGCTGTGTCCACAGTGAAAACTACTACTACGAGTAATAAGAAAGACAAAGGCAAGGCAAAGACGGGTACGCCTTGTCTTGTTTATATGTATGCAATCTCATAAATCAAGAATAGGTGGGACCGAGAAACCTCCTGCGAAGCGACGTGGCCGGCCTCCAAAAAGCAAAGCGCCCAAATATGATGATGAGGATGCGGATGTACCAATACCAGACCATCAACCGAAGACTAAACCCAAACGCGTCACAAAGGGACCTAAGAAATTAGCGACGAAGAAAAAACCCGATTATGTGGACACTCCAGTGCAGATCATAGATGAGCGAGAACCACCCAAATGCACATCTGGAACGAAGGCCAAATGTCGGCCTACTAACAATCTAAGCAAACGTAAGTCGTGTAAAAACTATCAGTGATACGAAAGCTAACAACAATTTTCGCAGCCCATACAAAGACCTCAAAACTACTTGCCCCCACTTCAAAGCTCCTACTTGACACTATACTGGAATCCAATGCGGAGGACACACCCTCCATGGAACAGCCTCATGTAGACACTTCAAGATCCAGGAATGGTTCTGCTAATCCGCGAAACGACGAGGAGGATAATAAGGTTGCTGCCCACATGGCCTCAAAAAAGGCAGCCAAAAGGCAATCCACGACCGCAGTGAAGGGGACACACACAGAGAAGGTTCACATTTTAAAGCCAATGAGTTCAAAAAGTACAACGGGAGACTCAGATATTGTCACTCCTCCTCTAAATGTGACAACCCGCTCCCACAACAACAGTCCCTTAGATTATGTGGTTCCTGAGACAACAGGAAAACGCTCAAGAGATGCATCTACTGATATGGAGAAACCGGCCAAACCGAAGCGGGCTAAGACGGCTTCGAAGGAAGCCAACAAACCCCTACTGCACGATCATCCAGACATCGCAAAGACAAAGACGAGGGCCTCACGGCAGACGAAGAATATATCCATAAAAGCCAAACGTGCCTCAACCAAGGACGACGCTGAGGATGAACCGCCCGCACTGGCTTCATCGAGAAAACGCGCTAGACCCTGTATAGACGAAGCGGATGTTGTTAAACGTGCGAAGATAGCAACAGAAGATCCAACAGCAGATCCGTCGACCAATGCTCAAGATGGGAAAACGGTCCTAAAGAAGGTCAACACTAGGAAACTGTGAGTTGCTCTTGTCAGTCGATTGTGCGACGTGATTATTTATAAACTTATGGCACAGGTCCATTGCCAAGACGTCAGCCGAGGCTAAAGTTCCCAAATCCACCAAGGTGAGTTAATCGATTCTACAATATAGTATACCTTATGAATCACGTCGAATGCTTCTCCTTGACAGTCATCATCTAAAGCCAAGCCTGGGTCTAAGGTCCTACCTGTTACAAAACTCAGGCCGCGCAAGAGCGTGATGCGGCGTATAAAAGAACCGCTTCCACCGATAAAAGACGATGATCCAGACCCTATCAACTTCTTGTGCTAGTTGCGTTCATCCGCATGCTATTGCCCTATCTCTTCCTATTGCATCTTAGATATTGAACGCATTGCATTATTTTCATTCATAAAGACTGGTATATACCTCTGATTTGTTACCCAACACATGTTGCTCTGGTGTTTGTTTTACGAACTATGGTCATGAACATTGAGCGCCATGATACCTGGTCTCTTAATCCCATTACAGAGTTTTGAATAGTAGATTTCATTTCGTCGATATATGCTTCGCAATACGGTTATATTCTACCGTCACCCAATAGGCCATCAACGGTTGAACCAATGATTTAACACCTGGTGTTCGCGTAGACCTGAGTAGTAAAGCACTGTTGGGACATCCAATCAGAGTGGTCCCTGAGTATGGACGAGTGAGAGACGTACGTTGTAGTTATCGGCGTTAATGACCGAGTTGGCGTCGGAGAGGGCTTGGTCTGCGGCGCAGCCATAGCCAATGTCGTCAGTACCGCCAACGGCGTGAGTGAGCTTAATAAGAGGGACGGATCAGCACACCGCCCAGGTGGAATCGCTGTGTACATACCTCGTGCAAAGTAGTACCACCGCGTGCGTTGCGGGAAGCAACGGTAGTACCTGAGCAGAGGTTGGCCGTAGCAACTTCATTGAAGAAGATGCTGCAGAAGTAGATCTAAGGAGTTACAGATGTCATGCTCTGTTGCGTAGCCCTATATGCGTCAACGCTTACGTTGGTGGTAGAGATGACGGTGTAAGCGATAACACCGCTCGAGCAAGCGCCAAAGGAGTCAACACAGCTCAGACTAGTTTGTGATAAGAGTATCAGCAAGGCTAAGAATGCAGGTATAAAAGGACATGCTACTTACGTCCTGGAAGTAGATTTCTCGTTTGCAACGGCGCTCAGAATGGAGCTGACACGAGAGGTGGCCGTAGCACCAAAGTAGGCCTTATACAAGGTGTCTGCACCGTTGCTACTGATATAAGAAACAGCACCCGAGGCCAGAGCCTTGCCTTCAGTGTAGCTAAATTAAGATAGTGAGACTTCGCTTCGAACAAGCTACAGAAATGACTACAAACCTCGCGTCGATAAAGGTTTTCCTGGAGGCGGTCGTGCAAATGTCGACAGCACGCTTGTTAAGCTGAACGAGCTCGCGCTTGGCAAGGTCACCAGTTATCTCAATTGCAAGGCTGTTGGCGGTCGCAGCAACCTTAGAGAGCTCGGCAGCAGCGAGACGTTCGGCAGCACCCTGAACTTGGAACGTAGTGATAGGCTCGAAGTTGAACGTGCCAGCACCGGCAGATGCAAAATCATATAGCGACGCAACTACAGGAGACAAGAACAGTTAGCTTGTAGTCCACAAATCGAAGCATAGATGAAACACACTTACCATCATGAGTCACAGTGATGGTTTTGCCAGCGGGGATCACGACAAAAGCGGTATCATCGGCTTCAGTCAAGGAGACAGAGAGCTGTTAGTAAAACCGATGATATCAGGTCCTGAAGCGAATAGAAAGAAAGAGAATTTCGACCTTAATGCCTGTGAATGGGACTGCTGCACCTTCCTTCGTTACCTGGAATGACTTGGTCGGAAGCTGTGCGTCGAGGATGGTGCCGTACTTCAAGATCTTCGCATCTTCGGTACCGGTGTTTGTCACAGACGCAGTGAACTTCAAGTCGTCGACGGAGGTCAGAGTTGATGAAGGTCCAGAGAGCTTGACCGTCAAACCGTCGAACCGCTTGAAAGGACCAGCAAAGGCGCTGGTGGCAAGGCTGAGGGCGACAAATGATAAGAAGAGCATGGCGTACAGAGAACGAGTTACAAAGCGCTTCGGAGACCTGGCAGAGACCTTAGAGAATGGCCTCCTTTGGATGTACGGTTTATATAGGCACAGGCCAACGGTTTTTGGGAAGCCATAAAATATAGCGCTTCACAACATGGGGTTGCACATGGGCTTGTTCGTTTGAGAAGCAACAAAGAACATGTGGCCCTTCAACTGAAATGAGCTAAACCAAGACTAACCGGGACTAGTGGTAAAGATGTAGAGGGCAGAGACTGGCTGTACATCATGATGAAACCAAGTGACAAACAAGACCGCAAGCTCGTTCTAAAAACGAGTTTCAGAGAATCTGAAGAATTTTAGAAGCAGTTCGGCTCTCCACAGGAAGCTCCACCAATTGACAAGAAAGCGTGGTGATTCTTGAGGAAGGTTTGAAACACACGAGACTGGGGAGCGAGAATGGTCACATTGGCATCATAAGGCAGGTAGGACATCTAAAATGGTTGTTACGATTGATACTTCAATCAAAATCAAAGCACATAGAACAGACATCACATGCATATGCATCTTTCATTATACAAAGCAAAAATAGTGGTGTTTGACCTGTCAAAAGCCCATGAGCAATGTCATAACGCGTCGAACATGCAAAGAGGTTAGCCATGGCGGTACTCCGTGTCGTTCATGTCAGGATCCAAGGCGGATGATCGTAATTGTGCATTTGGCGTGTTCACCAACCATGTTCTCCTCTAACCTGATGCTGGTGATCCTCACTTCTTCGGCATTGCATAGATACTATGAGTCCGAGATGCCAAGCGACTGATAAGAAGCAAAGAAGCCCCACTCCCACAAGATGATAGCATACAGTTTGATACTAGATAGCTAAGATATATTAATCAACGATAAGGGTTATTTGGGATTTCTAGCTGAGATTCTCACCAGCGTCGCCGTCGCCGTCAACACAGCCATTTTATCGGATCGGTTTTTGTGTTGGATGGGATTCTAGTCATTGAAAGCCAATCGAGTGCATGCCCGCCCGCGCCGTGAAATAACTCGGATTGGCTATTATATTCCGTGCTAGAATTTTCGGAGAGACGGTGGGCGCCATACTTCATCCATGGGTAGAACCCGAAGCTTGAAGGGCAGAAACTTATAGTTATGTGTATCGCTAGCGCTATAGTTAGCATCTGTCAAGCAACAACCTGGAGTGTGACCGTCATGATGACGTTTAGTGACGGGTCCTCCGAGTCCTGGTACACATGCTAAAAGGCCATCATTGACTATTCTCCAAATTTGCATATTTATGCCCGGATGTCTTGCACGTATGATCCTCCTAGTAACCCCTATAAAGTAATCGAAACTACCTAGACTCGCCACTTGCTTGTATTCTCTCCAAGCATCTCTTTGCGGGCTGATTACGCAGAAGATGGATATCTCGATGAGGTCTACTTTTCCTCAGTACCGTCCCCCCTTGAATGTCGGTTCTCTGGAGAAGAACGTGAACGAACAAATTCGAAAGTGTTTGTAACTGGTAGTTTCTCCGAGGACTCAGCCTTGAAGGAAGTAATGTCTCTCAAGAACACGCTCATGGTTCAATATTCAATGGGCAAGTCATTTCTGTATATGTGCGTTATCCTCGATCGTCTTGGCACGTTGAAACGATAGGCCCAAGTTTCCTTTTACAACTTATTTCGCGCACTGAATTTATGCAAACAGCTTTCCTTTTGAGCTCTCACCATCTTTACAACTGAGCGACTGGACCTTGACGTTTTATGTGTCCAAGGATTGCCTTTATATAGGATATCTCAACATAACTTCTCCTAAGACAGTCTGACGGTATCTTATACTGGTGTGTACCATAAGAAAACCCTACCACCATTAACTAACTGTAGAGTCATTTCTTTGGGACCTAAAATTCAAGGTGACAAGAACCATCTCTTGTCGTCTACAGTACCGTTGTAGAGGATAAGTCGACACCGATAACACCGATAACGCTGCTGTTTCTGGGAGTACTGAAATTCTTTCAAGTTGGATCCGGACATCTTGATCGCGAGCACACCCACACATCATCATATCTCGACATAGGTCGTATGCCCAATAACCTTAGCTCTCTGGACATATGGTACCTTCGTTTGATCATGATTGTGTCCTGCTTTTGTCTCGGAGCCGATGTGCACCGTAAAATACTCGTAGTTTTAGGAAGCCTATCCTGTAATCTTCGTGGACATGCGCTTCTGATGTCGATGCTTTGATGGCCGTGTGCGTTTCAGCGGAGAATCATCTAAACTAAAATAAGGATCAGACCGCGAGTGTTCCACAATTATGTGGGGATAGAGAGATGCAGCAATGAGGCCAGGACGAAGACCAAGTACAAACCAAACACTAAATGTGTATGACCCATGACCCCAGTCATCTTAAGGATCTTGTGATAAGACTTGGCGAGTCTGAACAGCACAAGGCATATTTTACTAGTCACCCAGATGACTCGTGGATTAACCTTTGAGGTCCTATCATCGCTAGCCCGAAGAGTGATCTTTCTAGAATTTTGTACATTTTTGGAAAGTCCCCAAGTGTGAAAGAATACATATCTGCGTCTAATCTACCTCAAGAATAGTGCCACGCTGCACACTGCCCCATCCTTGAAACAAAATCAGTTGTTACGTCAATCCCATTCTGGAAAATGTAAGGACACACCAACAAGCCGCCAGTGTTTCTCGATACGGCGGGAGAGAGCCACCTTCTCCCCTACTTCTGTGCATGCTGGCGATGTCAATTGGATTTTCGCAAGATCCGCTTTGACACTGAGGACACGCCCACCAGTGGACGTCGAACCGATGTTGATTAGAAGTAGCTCATTCTTCACGAGCTTCGAAACCTTTGTCTGCTTCTTATCCTCTGTCTTAACACCGAGTAACCGACGGAGAAGGAACAAACTGATTTCGAGTTCTGATTGGAGACGATGAGTAAAGGCAAAGCGTGACAAGTGGCAAACTTCGTACCAGTATAGATTTTTGGCAATTTACCTACGGCACCGAGGACTTGACCAACCAGACGATCAGCTCTACAGAGGGTGGGATCTATTCTAGTACCGACACCAATTAAACCACCCGGCACCGCGAACTGTAGCAAGTTATTCTCGGCATGGAGAGACATAATGCGACTGAAAATCGGCTTGCACCTCGTGCGGCCCGCGCTATCCTTTGTTACAATTCCCGGCCGGATCTCAACCTCAAGGCCGAGCCGTAATACACCAGTTAAGATCGAGCCACCTGCAACACCGCCTTTCAGATCATCGACTTCAGCACCAGGTTTGTTTACGTCGAAGGAGCGGATGACAATAAGGCGGGGATCGGAGGTGAAATCGCGTACGGGGACGGGAATACGTTTTACGATATACTCGTTGACAGCGTCGATGTTGTATTTCAGTTGGGCGGATATGGGGACAATAGGAGAGGATTCAGCAACGGTCCCTGAGATGAGATGAGCATCGACAATGACTGTTGACAGAATTAAGCATACCTTTCACGAAGGCAGCGATGCTTTTCTGATGATCAAGCGCTTGAGTCTCCTTTATCAGATCAACCTTGTTTTGCAAGATGATGATGTTCTCCAGCTTCATGATTTCGACGGCGGCAAGATGCTCAGAAGTCTGGGGTTGGGGACAGGTTTCGTTTCCTGCAATTAATAGCAGGGCGGCATCCATGACTGCGGCACCGTTCAACATTGTAGCCATCAGAATGTCGTGTCCAGGACAGTCAACGAACGATACGTGACGGACAAGCTTCATGCGATGGTTACATCCCGGGCGTTCACAAGGAGGATTATCTTCTTTATGGGAAGGATATGATCTGTAGCATCCTGGCCGCGGGCAGGCTTCATTCTCACATTTGTAGATCTGTGCATTCCGTATGCTCAGAGCTCAGAATATGAAAGAAAAAGTTTGCTTCGTACTTTGGCATTGGCGTAGCCAAGCTTGATGGTGATATTCCGGACCAGTTCATTCTTGAATCTGACCGTCATCACCCCAGAGATTGCCTTCACTACTGTTGACTTTCCGTGTGCGACATGGCCGATAGTACCTGGGTGTTTACATCAGAATGTCAGTATCACAGTTAGGGAGCTTTCCTACCAAGATTGATAGTAGCCTTGCAAGCAGTTGAGATCGAAGATCCCCTGGTTCACTAAATGTGCACTCACCTGTTTCGAGATAACTTCAGGCGAAAGAGGTGTTAGTTTTGACGGATCAATATCGACTTTTGGAATGTTGTCGATAACATCGTCCTCCTCTTCCTCCTCAGATTCAGATTCCTCGTCCCGTTTTTGCCGGGTTTCCTCCCCTGCCATGTTTGAATAGTCAGAGAGTGTATTTTTTAAACGGAAAGGATGAGACGAGTTGCGAGTAGAGTTATAAAGCCAAGGACACTTGAGTGGACACAGGGGGACACTCAATGACTCTTCAAAATTCCAAAGCGGAGCTTTAATCTTCACCACGTGCCTAGCCCTTTTTTAGGCAATCCATTGATTGTGCGCCTCCTGCCACCGACTGTAAGGAGTTGTAATCTGGAGAAGCTTTGCTGTCTTTCTTGTTTGTATGAATCCTATTGATCTCTATTATTCAATTACATGACCCAAATATGCATATCTCAGATATTTCAAAGCAAGGCGAAAACGGCATTAAAATATTCCAAACCAAACTTTGCACCAGATGATAGATCCCCACTGTCATCAACTCCGAGTTGGCTTAAAACAGCAGCTTCTAAAATATCCCGAGGCTCTAAATATCGAGCCGGTATCCGCCCTGACAGAGTCGGCTGTCATGTTCCCATTCCTTGCCAGGAGCCGTGCATAAGGACGGATGAGCGTGGCAACTTGACAACATGTGCAAACTTACTGCGTCACACTTTGTTCTCCCCTATTTAGAGCCACTTCTGTAGATTCCATGGAAATTGTGGTGACTAGTATCTCAGCTCAAAATACCAACTGACAGTCATCTATCATGTCGTTAGGCGAAGGTGTGCGAGAGTAATCCGTGATATCTTGTCACTCACTGATTAAATTTGAATGTTCCATAGCGGACGGAAAGTTCCCTACGGCAAATCTGGGTAATGGATTACCGCCTTCACCGACGGCAGAAAACCCTGGGCAGGTGCGATTTTAGGCTGGTTAACTGCATTTGAGGAAGTTCAAAGTTGTGACGTCTCGTAAACAAGGTGTTCCCAAAATCCGACCCACGACCCTCAGGTACTCCTTATATTCTGCTTTACACCCACCCTATACGGCTAATGTTACTCCTTCAGCTCCGCTGACACCACAAGTCGGGCCAGAGCAATTTATTGGAAACCCCTATCTGATGAGTGGCGCGTTGCGTAAGGTCGATCACGCCTTCGGAGATGTGATAGCCATTCTCGAAAGCGAAGAGAGGTCGCACAGTGGCGCAGAAGGGGAGGCACCCTTGCTACAGAAGTTCCGCCGTTGGAGGGATGAACTTGCCAGCTTGCGAGGAGATTATCGGACGCCACTCAGTAGAAGCAGGGCTTCGCCAAGGACGAGGTCCAGGTCGCCTGAGGCAGGAGGCATGTTTATCGATTAAATACGCCGCGCTATAGAAGTAAATTCGATACCGGCGCATGACAGCGCTCGTAGTTCAGTCACACTCGAGCGCTACAGGCTTGGAAAAATACTAAATACTAAAATAAATACGAGAAATGTTACAAGAAAGTATCGGAGGTCAAGTAAGTGACCCGAAAACGCCCAAAGAGCAGTAATAGGAATAGGCAAACTGATGAGCACTGGGAGATAAAGACTGGGTAAAATCAAGGTATATTTACGGTAGTACATGGCTCAGGCTGCATGACGAAAAGAGGTCTGGGTTTTGAAGGAGCGGCGATTATTCCTTGATGGCCTGAACCGTCCTCGGGGAGGGTGTGGGCTGGCTGTATTGGAACATGGACGTCTTTGGTGTGCAAAAAATGCCAAGGCGCGTTCGGAGTGGCCGCGCCAGGCGAAGAGGTTGTGAAAAGAGTTCCTGTTCCTCGTCAGGTTTACTAGAGTGGGGGTGACGAGGATATAATTCCTCATCATCGATGAGACTGCTCCAAGAGCCAAGTATCCGCCGTGCAATTGGCCCGCTGACCGCGGAGGGTGCCGCAGGAAAAGCGTCGGGCGCTTTGTCAGTGGTTAGTACTATTTTGGCTATTGTTCCATCAGAAATACTCACGGGGCATGAATGTAATAGGGACCGTGACGGAGTCGGTTACCAGGGAAGCCACAGTATTCGAGGCACCCTGGCCATTCAGCCGCCTTGTCGTTTTCGTTTGTCGTGTTGGTGAACCATGTGTAAGGTCTGAAGAGGATGCCTCGCCTGTGCGCGTGATCGAAAAGCCAGAGGATAAAGGCAAGAGCAAACCCTTGACCCGAGCTGTGCAGATGTTCAGGTTTGACAAAGACTATAATGGGAGGGTCTACTGATATTTACCTTCGAGAGCGGGATCAATGTTTGATCTTCGCTCTCTGAGCAAGAATAGTAAATCTACGTAGGCTGTCTTATGAGGAGCTAAAGGGGCTGGGCAAGGACTAAATAAGTGTTGTTGGACACCAGCTACTTTCAGGGTCTTTCTCGCTATCTTCGGGACATAACAGATGAGTCATATCAGAATATGAGGTGCTGCACCGTGAAGGAACAGTTTTTTTTTACCTCGACCAGGGTGACAATCTACAATGTTCGGTGGCATAGTCGTCAATAGGGTAAAAAATCACAAAGGAAGGTGTTTCAATCACCTTTCGACAATGGCGTCGGAAATAACTGGTAGATGCCTTGCGACAAGTCAGGAGCTCTTCGGCTGCCTCAAGGAAGTAGATCAAAGATCCAAGCCTACAGGCGAGGTCTACGGCCCTGACTTGCAAATCAACAATCATGGGGGGATGTGAGACGGTCATGACAGCAGAAAAGCGATCACGATGGATATTTGAGCTCTTCAAGGTGGGAAGTACAAGTCAATTATGAGTCCGCCGGGTTACACAGCTTTCCAAGTTAAGAATGTGAGGAACGGTGTTTGGATACCACTGCGGTATTTTCCGAACTGTTGTTTTTAGACATTGCACGGCTGCCACTTGTCCACTTGCGAACACTTAAAACTGATATGAATAAACACCCATGTTATAGGCACATGCGTGGTCCCTTAGAATTAATTATTAGCTTTCGCAACGCCTTGACCATGACTTTTCATCAGTTTTCGCTGAGATAACGCTTGTATCTGAGTTCAAAACTGTCTGTTGGAGATCGTGAGAACGGATCAATGTCCCATTATTTGTGATGTAAACAAGCGCGTCGCGTTTTGGTCGTATCAAGGTCGTATTGTTTTGCATATTGTACTGGCTACACTCTACAGTCTTCCATGGACTCCTCAAGTAGCCGAACGGAGGAAGAGAAGCGTAGACAGGAGAATATTTTGAAGCAAATCGCGGAACTACAAGCACAACTCAAGGATGTACCTCCGATAGCCCTCTCGGCTCTTGTGCAACTGCCACAGTCACCTAAACGGAAGGAACCTATCTCAAGCACCTTCGTGCCTCCCACACCTTCTCCCAGTGAGTAATGTATCTCATATATCTGGTTAATCTGACACGCACCGCCTAGAGAAACGCAAGCTACATCATCGGCCGCTACCTGGCGTTTCAACGACACACCCGTCACAGCCTACACGGGGCACTGCTCAGCCACCTCAGGCTTCGAAACACGGCCCTAATGGTGTGTCATCTAAGAAAACCGAAGAACCACAGTTCAGCAGGCCTTCCCCATCCAATCTTTTGAATAATCTTGCAAGAGTGAACCACAAACAACACAATTCGGAGCGAAGCACCACCAACACACGGTCGTCTGGTTTTGGTGAAATACCAGCTCCGACTACTCATGAGGGCGAAGGCGACACCCTAGGAGACTCTTCAACTGGCAAGAGAGACGACCGTTTAGCTCTCATAGAGGATCTTGAACCCGGGCCAGTCAAACACATTCCTTCAGTCGATGACCCCGACTTCCAAAGGCTGGAGCCAAACTCCGGCATTCGACTATCGTATGAACTTTCACATCTCCCGTAGGTCACTTGCTCTTACACGAATTTTATTCAGGTCTCGTACAGTCTCACACGAAGACTTGCAGGATCATCTAACAGGCCGTTACTACCTTTCCCCCTCACAACTGTATTCCTCCATCCGACTCCTACCTGACAAAACGGCATACGATATACCTGTTTGTGGTGACTGGGTAACCATTGCTGTTGTTGCCGAGCGCGGGCCGATGAAGTTCAGTAAGGCTCCTGTCACGATAAGCCATGAAGAAGATGATAGGACCGATAAGAAAGAGCATTGGAAGAAAAAGGGGAAGGAATCACTGAATGAAGGGAATGGAAAGCCTACAGGCAAGAAATATGTCAACATCAAGTTGATTGATTTCGGTACTCGTTCAAGGTCATCGTCCTCTGCAACTGGCGGGAAGGCAGTCCTTCGGGGTGATGCATTTCTCTCACTGCTCCTTTTCGAGTCGGACAGTTTTGATTTAATGACGGAGGAGGGCGCAACTAAACCGCGAAAAATATATAGAGGTGGCAGTCGCGGTGCGTTTGAGACCATGTCCAGATTAAAGGAAGGGGACGTCGTTGCACTTCTCAACCCACGGCTTTTGAAGCCATACCAGGTGCGTGTTTCTCTACTATCTTCCAATGGCGTAAATTTAGGCTTCTTGTGCTTTAGCGATCTAATGATAGCCCGCATCCTACAAATAATATTTTAGCCATAACACCAGAATCTGCGGCATCAATTATGGGTATTGGCCGGGCACGCGATCTCGGAATGTGTTCCGTAATGAAGAAGGATAATACTATCTGTGGTAGCTGGGTCGACAAACGTGTGAGCGATGTTTGTGAATACCACGTCCAGCATGCCGTTGAACGACGTCGTGCTGGACGTGCAGAGTTTTCCATTGGGTAAGTCTTTGTTTCATATAACAAATATATATATATTATGTTGTCTCATTCATTAATCTATGACAGCACGACAGGCCTATCGACGTCGGCCGCACCCAAACGGAAACCTGTTTATGATCCTGCTAGGCAATGGGGACTCAAACCCGAAGATTCTTCTGGCAGCGCCACCTACATTGTCTCAGGGCATGTAGTGAACGACTCCAAAGCTGACTCACGGTCTCTATTTGCAACAGAGAACATTGGCCGGGAAGGCCAGGCGAAGGCGGCTAGGAAGTTGTCTGGGCAAGATGCAGATCGTGCCCTGACGAGTTTACTGAAGAGGGACAAGGAGGGAATGAAAGCTGTGATGAAGGCGAGGGAGGTTGGAAGTGATGGTGGGGATATGGCGGCCAAGGGAAATGCAAGTAAAGGGAAGGGTAAAGAGAAGGAGAGGGCAAAGAGAAACGGGAACAGAGTGGTTGAGGTGGCGTCCTCGGAGAGCACATCAGTGGCGACCAAGAATGCCTACACTGCAGGGATGATCAAACAGCTAGGTTTCGATCCCATCGCCATGGCAGGCCAGAAGAGAGGCACTAGCGATTTAGATGTTCAGAAAAAGGTATGTCCTCGTTTAGTCCAATCTCTCACTCTCAATGCGGTTGATATCTCATCTTCTCATCTTCCCTCTAGTTGCGTTCATTGCATGCTCTTCAGTCTTCCCGCAAAGTTATAAACCTGGCACCGCGCCCAGGGCAACGCATTCGCTCAGGTGTCATAGCACCTTCTGCTACCATTGTTGCTCCAAAGATGTGTTCTGGGAATGAAAGATCGAAACTACGCGACATGGATACGTCGGACGATGACGAAATGCCTGCAGACCCGTCTGGTCACATTCACAATACTTTAAATCATCTGGGTATGATGGTTGACCTTGACTCAGATGATTGACGTATGTTTTGGCCCGATCTACATGGGCATTTTGAATCTAGTGTTCACGATTCTTATGTACTGGTCCAACCAACCTCTTGTTAGTTACTATGGAATTGGTAATTACATAGATGTAGGCATACCGTAAAACCTGGGATGTATCGGTGACAGCTGGCTCTCATTTAACTTAATGACTCGCATAATTAGGTTAACTATAGAACCTATCTCACAATGTTCCCGGAACAACAGAAAACAGGCAGGCTAATAAGTATGTATAAGTTTTAGACACAATCAAGTTATGGTGCGAGTGAGCGATTGTTGGTGATAATGATGATTGCACTGTCATTGACTGACTGCCCTGTCAAGCCCTCACAGATCCCAAAGTTCGAAGCGGATAGCAATCTAGATGATACATGTATCGTTCTCGCCGAGGAGAGTCTGGGTAGTACAGGTATAGGAAGTAGACAAGGCGAAGAGTAGGGCACGAGAAACCAGGTCATGATGTGGGTCCAGTTTTGTCCACCTCCATAGCGTCTTCGAGATCGTTTGCTGATGGAACTGCGGCAGATGTGGCAGCACCGGATGCTGCGTGGCCGAGAGTCGGGGGCACTACATCCCTACCACCACCACACGCGGCATAAGTAAATATCCCAACATAGAGGGACCACGCGCACCATTTAATCTGGAACCTCGTCACACGCGGCTTCGTGCTAATCTCCCTCACCAAGCGCTCAAACATTATTCTCTGAGGCGGCGTCTCCCTCATCTCCTCGTTATCGTACTCTGTGTTCTGGTAGTAGCCTACCCGCACAAACTCCTGGTCCTTATATGTACCAGTTAGGATGAGTGCTGCAACACCTAGGACATCTTCGGTGGGTATTTTGGATGGGTCGGGTGGAGAGCCTTCGAATTCGAAAGAGTTAACGCCGGCGGGTACTGGGCCAACCAGGCAGTCATCGAGTTCTTGGTCAAGATCCTCGTCTCCAGGCGAGGAGACGTATATAAGTTTCCATTCGAGGTCTGACCGTGTTTAACATAAAAATACTGCGTGTGAGAAGAAACACAGCTTACCCTCTTTGAGAGCTGCTATACATTCGAACGTTACACGGAAGCGGTACACATCTGAAAATCGAGTAGGGTTGTTGATGAATTCGACATTCTGTGTCGATAGTCGGTGATATTCTTTACGATTATAGCAAGGGACATACTCTAATTGTTACAATGGACATTTTCCTGAGGTGGAGAGAATAAAAATGACCGAGATAAGGTGAGAGGTAGAAAATAAGGGTCGCGCGACGCGACTGTGACAATGACAAGAGTTACGGCACGTGCTGAGGAAGTCCAGTGGTCGGTCAACACAGGTCAATGCAGAACAATTGCCGGATGGTGCCAGAAGGGCGGCTGCCAAACAAAGTTTATGAGTGCATGGCGCATCTGAATCGGTCTGATGCTGTTCATGAGAACAGTGTTGGTCACTGGGTACTGGCAGTGCAGATTCTGTGAAGATGAGGCAGTCCTTACACAGGCAGTGGGTACGTCGCCACGTGGAGATGACTAATCTGGAATGACTATGGGTGCGGATTGTGCGATCGTTGTTGTGCTTTGAGTCTCTAACATTGGGTGCAGCAGCGGCGAGGGTTGTCTCGTTGTCATCCAGATTTCTTTCCTCGTCTTTTGTCCCTCTTTGTTATCTATCTCTGGTTACCACTTGGCCCATTGGTTGTTGGCGCTCAGGCTAATCGGGTGGCGGCCGTCCGACTCTAACTTCATCGCCGGCTGGAAACTGGTCGCTCTTCCAACTTCTCACTCTCCCTCCACCATCGTTCGCTGAGAATAGCATGTCCCGTTAACCCTTACGCAGTTGCCCCTGTATTACATCACTCTCGTCGCCTGTTGTATATTTTACGCCGCCACAAATGTCCCAACTTTCCGAAAATCACGACTTACCTCACTCCGACACGCCCAATACGTCCCAGTCTTTTTCCTCACAGTCCACGACAACCGAAAATGTTGTTGAAATATCGGCCGTAGACTCCGAAACCACCGCACTAGGTGATGGTTCTGCCAACTTGCTGTTACCCATTCCCACCACCTTGGCCAACCAATCCCAAGCATCTTTAGTTCTGTCAGACCTCGTTGAGGAGAACAAGTCTGTCGCTGATGCAATATCTCCTGAACTTGCTAATGCAGACATCTCTGTTGCTTGTACGTGGCTGGTCTTCAAAATACATTCAATCTTACTGATCATCAGCTGTTGACTATTTAACTATCAGCTGATGGAAGTTTCGTAGAAACATCTTCCGCCCCTGCAGCACGCGAGCTAAAGAGGTATTGGGATCAGCAAATCGGAGTAGGAAAGGAGCTGCGTTCACCGTTTGCCATCACAGCCTTTGTCAACCAACATGGAAAACAGATGTTCCGCGTTGGGTACGTGTTCCATATATCTGCATCTGTGATACATCTAATGACTAGAATACAGCCGTCGTGAGCTGTCTGCGCCTGCAGCTAAAGCTGCTGAAATTGAAGAACGCATTACGCTAGCCTCCTCCTCAACTCCCAGTGAACCATCCACTTCCCCACGATCCAAACGGCGCTCACGTATGAGCATGCATGTTATCCCATCGATATTCAAGAACGGAAGTATTACCACGGGAACGAAAGTACATGCCTCACATGGCTCCGCCCCTAGGAAACTCAGGAAAACACGGTCAATTCCTGACATGGTCAGTTCTGCCAATGATGGATCATCAACACAGAATACGGACGGCGCGGCGCCGGGGCGTGTCCACTCCCGAAGCGTCACTGGCGCTGATGTATCCCCTTTTTCAACCATAGTCCGTAATCCTAACTCTGTTGATCTTTTTGGCCAAGTAATGGATTGGCAACCTCCCTCAACCACCTCTACAAACTTTGCCACGAATTCCCTGTCCTCCACCGCCGAACAGGCGTCTAATGATATTCACGACATTGTCAAGTCCCCCACTCTCATACCCGCCCCATTCGGTTCCGGCGTCTCCTACGATTCACCTTCTTGGAAAAGCAGCACCCACAAGGAGATAACAACACCCTTGTTACCGTTGCCCCGACATCTGCGCGAGGTTCAATCGTTCGAATCTGGGCTCACCGCTCGCCAGGTAGATCATCCGAAATTTTCGGGAAAGGAGTCGTCATTGGCCACAGAAATGTATCCTGATGACTCGGATTCCAATCGCCCGCCATCAGCACTACGCGTCCACCTTCCTACCCAGTTCGTGGACCGAACTAGTGATAAAACGCCAACTTCGACAACTCCAGAACCCATAGCAATATTATCATCACCGGAGCCGGTATCGGATCCAGTTGGGCCACCCCTTCTCTCTCGTTATTCTGCCGACGTTTTCGACGTACTCCAGACGTATCGTGGCATTCCACTGTTGGAAAAGCTATCTTCAGACCTGGAAGAAACCACTGTCATCAAGTTGTCCTTGTCTGCGGATGGAAGCGCTGCACCCAGGGATGATCCTCGGTTCGTGATATGGGGTGAAATCCAGCTCGACAGGGACCATGATGATCAGTCATCTGTCCATGAAAGTCTTGCAGAACTCTCGGTGCAATCCTCTTCAATGTCCAAACGGCGTACAAGCAAAGCCAGACCCCCTCCCACTCCTGCCCCAATCACCCATGTGCTGTCAGAGGCGCAGAAAGTTCTCATAGCCGCAACCATAGAACGTTGGATCGCCCAATTGACAAGTGACCTCAACTATGATGAGCTTCTTGACTTTTTTCTGACCTACCGGACGTATGTGAGCGCTGTAGACCTGTGTCATCTTTTAATTGCTCGATTTCATTGGGCTCTACAACAATCATCGTCGGGAAAAGACGAACACGTACGCCGTATTGTACGCGTCAGGACCTTCGTCGCCATTCGTTATTGGTTATTAACTTTCTTTACTGTTGATTTCTTGCCCAACCGCGAAGTGAGGCTCCTCGTCGCAGATTGGCTAAATACCCTTATTCGTGATCCTATCTTAAAGAATCATAAAGACGGCTTGGTGAGCATTTGTTTCAACACCCTCACACTGCCGCTTCGACATACTCAATTACATTATATGACGGCTAGGGTATCGTTCGTAAACTGATCAAGGTTACCAAGGAGTGCAAGCAGGCACATATGCGCTCCCCACGCTCGACAACCAAATCCCGGCCATCATTGGAATCGAAGCCGGCCCCACCACAAAAGACACACGTTCTAGGTGAACAGTTCGCTGCCGCCACACGCAATTCCACTGTAAACGACGAAGACTCAGATGTTGACCTTGATTTCGTCTATGACGAGGGAGCTAACGAAGTTCCCCAAGGCTATTCTCATGACATCGCCAACGCCCACCTCGGTGCCGCCTATACCTCCTCGGGCGTTTCGCCTATACGCCCCGTATCTTTACCCTTTTCCTCGTTCTCGATTCTCCAACGCACGGACCTTGCACCTGGGCCCGGCCAGGAGGCGGAGACACCGTTCGTCCAGACAGCAGCCACGCCACCCGTACACCATGGTGTAATTTCTCGTGCACTTGTGAAGACTTTTGGTCGCCTGGGCAGGTGGAGACGAGTACTAAATTCACGAAGTGTAGCCAGGACGTCGATTGCAGCGTGTGCGGACGTGTCGGCATTCGATTTGGAGACAACAGCATCGAGAGACCTGCTCACCGTTAAAGGTGGGGTTGAACGTTACTTGAACGCTGTCGGGTCGAATACATCCTCGGATCCGTCATTAGGGACGACGGTACAGGTGCCAGTGCCGCCATCGCCAGTGGTACCACCAGCCCCCGTACCTCCAAGCCTCGTGATGCCGGAAAACGGTCTAGGTAGCCCAAAGTCGATTCTACCTGATATACCACTTCAACTCGCTCCTGATGATGTCGAGTCTGAAGAGGTTGAGCCTCAGTTACCTCCCGGTATTCCGTTGGCCGAGAAACCGTTGCCAGATAAGCCCATGCTGGAACAAATTGACCCAATCGCAAGTGCTACCTATCTGCAATCGGACCAGATGTCTGTACGTTCTTCAACGTCCACCGATTCTTTTGGAGAACCTGTAACTGTACCCACATTCCCGCCCCTGGGACGTCAACACTTTGACGTCGTATCTATTGATGACTTAGATCTCTCTGACACATCTTCTGACCACGACGATGCTGGAGATCCATCTGCCCCTCCAGGCTTACGACGGGGTCCGAAAAAGCTTCCCCTGCGTCGTCAATTTGAGTTGGTCCGGAGATCTGACGCTGTTTCGTCGATGGGTCTGGCCTCGCGCGACTCAGCGGCCTCAAACTCATCCTCCCACGCCTCAACCAACTCGGCTGTTGGCCTTGGGGGGAATGTTGCACAATGGCAACTCAATGCGCTTATTGATTCTCTCAGTGATGAAGATGAGGCGGGGGATAGGGAGGACGCATTGCGGCGACTAGAAGGGCAGATCAATCATCAGAAACAACAAGAAAAGGCCAGCAAAGTTGACGGCTGGGTGCGCACGATTCAAGAACGCATGGCAGCGGGAGACTATGGGGACGAGGAAGCCCCTTTCTCTGATGACTCTGACGAGGACTATGGCAGCCCAACACAGGAGCGGGCGAATTCGGAGAGCTTCGATCACGATTCCGTTAGTGTAGATGAAGCTCCATCGATCCATGGGTCTGAAATTAATAGAGACTCCGGGTCGTTAGATGCAGTCAACACTCCCGTTCCAACTCAGGCTGCCCATGTAGTTCCAGTAGTACCTCCAAGCCCGGGATCGCCCACTCGATCAACAGAGTCGAAACCTGCCGTGGAAGACGCTGTGCCTCTTGAGATCTTGCAGAGCAGAGTGCCCTCCCGGCCCACCACATCGTCTGGTACTCGGGTATCCTTCTCTCGGTTCGCTGTCGGGTCAGAGGTTCCTCGCGTTCATCGATCGTTCATCTTGAACCATCGTGCCACCGACCTAGCAGAACACTTTGCTATGATCGACCGTGAACTTTTCATGGGGGTTAAATTCGAGGAGCTGGTGCTTGATGATTGGATAAACTGCAAAGAAGTTGACGTCTTGGACTGGCCGCAATACCTCAAGGATAGGGCGCGTTGGAAGGCTGAGAAGAGGTATCCTGACAAAACAAGTGCCCTTGGTGCCGTTCGTGCTCGTTTCAACCTGATGGCCAATTTCACGATGTCGGAGATTGTCCTCACGCAACCTCAAGAACGTCCTGTGTTGGTTGCAAAGTTCATTCGCATCGCGTGGGTAAGTAATGTCAACCGCACTCTCGTATTATGGTACTGATGTCTAAACAGAAAGCCTACCTTATGTGCAACTTCAGCACACTTGTTGCTATTATCACTGGCCTTGAAAGCGAGTGGGTTGCGACAGCGATGAAAAAACCTGGATGGAATCGTGTCGGCTTTTGGGAAAATAGGATGTTCAAGGACTTGAAAGCTTTCACGTCTAATGAAGACGACTTCAAATACATCCGCCAAACCATTGCCTCAATCGCTGATGTTAAGCCTTTGGACGGAAGTTCGCATGCTGCCTCAGTTGCTAGTGGTGGAGGCACGGATACCCAATCCGGAAAAGGTAAATCTAGTGTAGAGCGACCTGCCACCGTCCCTTCAGCTTGTATTCCTTTCATTGGTCCGTTTGTTTCTCTGCCTGCGTTGTGAACTTTAATAGAACTTTTTCCCAGGTGTTTATTTGTCTCAATTGCTTCGTCATAGTCGATTACCCGATCTAATTGATCCCACGGCACCAGACGAAGCTGTCAGTTTCAATCCCATCACTTCCAATTTCGACGCGCTGGCGCATCCGGAGGTGTTTTCCGCGCTGGCACCATTACCTCCCTCAATGCACCTCGAACCACTCATCAATGTTCACAAGCAGCGACGTATAGCCGGTGTCATCAAATCTTTGGTTGCTGGTCAGCATCTCGCAAGCCGAGTGCAATTCGACGTCGACAAAAAGTTGTTCCAGCGATGCCTCCGTCTCCGGGGTTTAAATACCGAGACTCTTCAAAGAGTTCTATCCATGTTTTCTGAGTGACTTTAGCCATTAAACCTGTGCTCTGTTTGCATACTTAACTATATCTAGAGTCTAACCATGACATCACCATATGTATTCTGTAGCCCAGTTCATACCATCAAGAAATCTCACGCAAGATTCCACGCTTCAACTTCGAAAGGAAAAGTGCTTTCTCTTGAATAAAGAAAGTCTAGATAACAGTACCCGGCCGAGACATTGTCGGCAAAGTCTTGGGGCTAGCGACCCTCTGCAGACAATAACATCGCTGTATACATCGGACCTGATCAAAAATTCGCATTTCAGTAAACTCTTCGCATCGAGATCACATTCATACAGCATGGATCACCTGTAATGTGGTTTGTAATATCAAGCACGCAACCAAGGGAAAGGGAAAGCTGACGAAGTTGTGCATACATAACCACCACTGATGTATATAATGGAGCAGTTCCCTCTCACGAAACTACTTTCCAGCTAGTCATGGCCCCCGCCCATTCTACAACCACCGCAAAAGTCACATTCAGTGTTCCGCCCCCCATTGGAGTTCGTGCGTTTCGCGATCTATTCGCTGATCCCAGTACGGGAACAGACAAGAATTATTCGTTTGAGATTCGTGATATTACCATTGAGAACCTCCGTGGACAAGAACCTTCCTACACCCTTGACAGTGCTGGTTTTCAATTACTTCACTGCCCCTCAAAGTACACAGCTTTCAATACGGATATAGACATCAAAAGGGAATACTATCCTGAGAGCGTCGAAATTGTCAAGCAGGTGACTGGAGCCAGCAGAGTCGTCGTGTTCGATCACAGTGAGAGAAGTTTTTGGTAAACGCATCCTTGTATGTTGGGACTCAACGCCAAAACAGCCATTCGTCGCAGAACTCCTAACCAGCCTAATGATAGACCTGGAGCTCGGCAACCAGCAAACACTGCCCACGTAGACCAGAGTCCAGCAGCTGCTAGTGTACGCGTACACCGACATCTCCCCGCTGAGGAAGTACCAGGGCTTCTACGCCGACGATATCAAATCATCAACTTGTGGCGACCAATATCTCACCCAGCGTTGGACTGGCCGCTGGCCCTTTGTGATTATCGAAGTGTTGCATCGGAAGACACCTTTCCGGTAACTCTCATGTTCTCTGACCGCGAAGGGGAGACCCTTGGCGTAGGGTACAATCCACACCAAAAGTGGAAGTACTTCTACGGGGTGACCCCCGATGAAGCCATTTTGATTAAATGGTAAGAAATTATTCCTTTACCTAAATAATGGGTCCAGTTTAAATTTAACACATTACTCATAGTGCTGATTCCGTACGAGATGGCAGTGTTGCTGTCTTCACCCCACATACCGCCTTCGAGGATCCCTATACACCAGAAGGAGCACCTCCTCGGGAGTCGATAGAGTTGAGGGCATTGGTTTTCTATGACTAGTTACCGGGTTCTACACAATATATCACTAATACATCGGATACTGCTATCACAGAAGTATCACACAAATTCTATTAATATTAGTAGCATAGTATGCGACTCTGACATCAAGAAGTACCAAACTCAGCAAAGTGGTAGTATACTAATTGCTGGCACGATCCGATTCCTGAATGGTGAAGGATCCCAGAGGTAAGTTCAGGATCCTTTGGAACTATATCTGGAAAGAGAATACTCGAAAAACGATTTTTGGATTTTCGATCATGAGAACTCATGAGAAGCACTGCCACCGTCCTTTTCAGCCCTTTAGACAGCTCTAGAGTCTCTGAGTCTTACCCATGACTGGCTACTTTTTTTTATAGCTCCCTGTAGGATGGAATGTATATCGCCCGCAGAACTGACAACTCTATCCCTAGAAATCATTGTTCACATCGCGAGTTTTCTTGACCCAGCTGATATCATCGTACTTCGCCAGGTTGGTTACTAATATCAGTTACTCGTTCCATATGCAATGCTCGCTGATTCTTCCAATTGTAAAAGACGTGTAAATACCTGGGTAGTGCCACGTTTCAAAGGGTAGTCTGGCTGTATGCTCTCCGCCGTGTGTGTTCATCGCATGGGCTGTTTTTGCCCTCATACCCAATGGAGAAAATGACCGACGAAGACTTGGAATCTGCGGCCCTTCAGCCGTTTCGTTTCGCTGCCATGCTCATATCCAACGAATCAGGTCTTATTCTGAAACCATATCTGATCCGTGTCATGGAATCTCGGTTCGCATCCATTCCTGAGAACATCGGGAATTTCACCGGCTTCCGAATCATACCTGGTGGACGATTTCTGATTACTCATTCCACTTCGGCCATCCTTCTATGGGACCTTGGTGCCCATTCCAAGGCAATACTTCGACCTTCTATTGTCGCGTCCTTCCGTCTCCCCTGCCCGAGCCTGGACATTAGGGCTACCTCTGATGGACTGGGAGTAATGTTGGTTTTGTCAGAGGAACATGAAACGTAAATCACTAGTACATTCGTCCTGATAATACGGCCATTGAATACTCTTCACAGGATAACTTCGAAGCTATCTGTTTACACTGTACATCCGTTAGACATGAATACAAGTTTCAAGCATATTATGTCACTTTTCGATCTTGAGGTCGAAATATTTGCTTGGGCGTTCACTGATGCGCTATTCGCTTTCGTCCATCCGGATTCAGTGACCATCTGGAACTTCGTAAAGAACACTGTAGTAACATGGGCTCATGGTAATGCGGAAATATGCGATGTACGGCACCGTCATAATACTATTATACAACGCGCACAGCTGACGCTCCAAAACTAGATCGTGATAGTGGGCGATCGACTCGTTGTCTTTGACCCTGACATCTTTTCGGTCTATGCCCTTCCACCCTTGTCTATGTGGGCTGAAGATGGTAACTATGGGACAAGCAACTTGGCCAACGCCTACACTCCGCAAATGCAATTTCCTCAGAACCCAATTTCTCCCACTCCTTATACCAAAGTTTCTTCACCCTCATCATGTTGGGTACCAAACCAGGACCACCAGCCAATCTTTGCTGTGGTGGCCAATCAGAACGACACAATGGGGGTCGTTGATTACTACATATGGAGAAAGTCCGACTCAGACGAGATAAGCCAGCCCGTCCTTGCGGACACCAGCTGCTTAAATCCTTGTCCAGTGACATGGGACCACCGCCCGGGTATGTATACATGCGACAAGTACATGGTTCAATCCTGGCAACAGCAGCAGCAGCAGCTAGCCCTTCTTATATCACCCATACCCACTAAAACTATTCCTGAACGGGGAGGTTGTGGACCGTTCTACTTTAGATTGCTTTGGGAACCCGGGGATGCCTCGGACATGATTCTCGATTATGATGTCTGTGCCGCCACTGGTCGTTTGGTCGTAATGACTCAGGCACATGAAATCCGTATCATCGACTATATCTCCCACATTTCTGGTCGCCATCTTCATGATCACTCTGGGATTGAACCTGTTTCCTGACGATAACTCACACTTTGCCCAAAGATAACCAGTAAATCTTCTATAATACAACAATCCAATAAAATACGGGTACATCGAGAGGTAGACACATTCAGAAGATACAAATTGTATACGAGTCCTCGAGGTTGAGAAAGATAGATAGTATAAAATACAAGTCCATGATGATATAACAAACAGAAGATAGATGTTTTGAGGTGAAAGTTTAGGATGATATGCGAGCCGAGAGAAGATGATGTGATTAAAATCCAAGAGACGATTATGCCAGCCGAGTCCGATATTTGGAGAGGGGACGTGACTTGGCACCTTTGAAAACGGAAGTAGGAGGGAACGACCAGGTGGCGCGTGTTACGGCGCGTTCGACGAAAACAGCCTGAGACGGGGAGACGGGTTTGAGAGAAGATGCGAGGAACAAAGGGTATAAAAGTGACCAAGTGACCGGATGGGCGGAGAGAGGACAGAACACGCTCGGTTGGGGGGGCAGGCGCGAAAATCTGGAGGCCCTCGATAGCGGCGAAGGTCGCGTTCCCGAATGCGACTGGGGTGGCGCCAAACGAATTCGACCACACGAAGGCTGCTGGCGCGGCAGCCTCCATGCTGATCTTCGGCCAGCCCGGGGAAAAGCCAAACTCGCGTCCAAACGTGTCGACGTTCATGAAGAACACCAACGAGGCGAGACGGAGATATTGTCTATGAGCGACGCGTACCAGACGCGCAGAATGGAGAGAGGTTACGGCCATGAATGGCAGGACGGCGACGAGGAAGGCGACGGGGAACATGCTTGAATGCCGAAATGCTGCAAGTAGATGAGGGTCGTATTCCAAGGATCGACTGAACACAAATTGAAATAAACCATGACTGGTTGGTGTATTTTCGGTTTTGGCTCCCGACTTTTCGTTTGGCTGACGGAAGCACCAGGTGATCCAAACGCGTCCCAAGACTGCTGAATTCCACGGGTACGAGCAAGGTCAACCAAGCGCAGTATTGGGGACGAAAACGCGAAAAGATGAAGACATCGCGTGGTGGAAATGTGACGCGTCAAGTGCGATCAGTAATCCAGCTGAATAACATCAAAAGGAGATAATCCTTCGAATTCAAGGAGTTAAAATGGTCGGTACTTATCATCCCCATGAATGCTCACCACGAAACTAAAAGCGTATAATCTCACGTCCACTGAGTCGACAATCGTCTCAGCATATCATAGCGAGACATCACCAGAACAGCCAACAGCTTGGTCTTTTCGCCATCAGAGTACTATGCGTTTGAGGGACGTTCGGTAGTGGTGAAACAGCCTTGGCTACAGCCCGTACGTCCGTAAGCTTTTTGGTTCAATCAAAGACCCTAGACCTCGTCATGGATAAGTTCTCAGATATGCTTAGGGATGATACACTAAACGTTCGTTAACAATGGTTAAATTGTCCCAACGAACAGGCGATGGTGATAGCAGGCAGTATATATGTTATCAGTCATCTCCTGGGTGCTGAAATACAACCTAAAACCATCAACGATTCTCAGAGCGCCATAGTGGCGATCCGCGGTTTTTGACATTATCTTTTCAATGCGAGGTCCATCCAGAGGATATACAGAAGCGAAGGGAGTGGTCAATTGCGTGATTTTGTAGGGCCGAGGACGAAGTGCACTGTTCCAAAGATATATCAGAGGCTAAATTTGAGCGGTGCCGGTGTCCTTGAAAATTGGTGAGGATGAGGTCCCTTGGGCGATGCAACGCCACAGGTTTTGTATCACTGACGCAACGACCGTGCACGTATCACTATCTTTCGCAAACACCCCTAACGACTTCCAAACATGGCCTTCAGATGGACAGCTCTTACAGAGTACTAGTCATGATAGTCAGTAAACGGATTCGGGGAGCGCACTTTAAAATTAACCGACCTTCTAGATAGATTTTAGTTGTCTCAAGATCGTATTTTGCTTCGTAAAACGAGACTCTTTGACGACAGGTTCAGGTTCGACACGAGTCTCTAGGGCGGGCTTTTCCCAGACGAGTCCGATTGCTTGACAAAGTGATACGACCGCTTCCACCAGTAGGATCGTTTTCGAACTCACTTGTTGCTCACTTGTACTGATTCATCAACGGTGGACCTTACGGTGGACAATAAAATAAGTCGAAAAACAAGAATACACCGTTTGGATAATGTTGGTGTCGGGTCTACAGTTGTCATAACATCAAATTTTAAATTTAAACGTGAATATGACCGTGACGTCCCTAAGGCACGCTCCGTTACGTCCATCCACACCTAATTTATCAACCCCCTTCTCCCCCCACCCTTACACTTACACCTACTCCACGCGTCGACCATGGCCACTGGCGCGCCAAAAAAGACATCCTCGCTCCTGAGCGCCCTGGATACCCCATACATACCTCCTGGTACTCCCTCAGCTACCCCCGTTGCGACCCAGGAGCCGACACAAATACCAAGTCCCTTCCAGCCCCAGCCCAGCCAGGGCTCGAGCAGCTCTCAGGATTTGAAACACGCGCTGGCGATGGCTAGAGCCTCACAGAGGAAGAATATAGTGGAGAATATGTCCGAGAGTACGTCGCTTATCTCTCCGCTTACGATTAGAACAAAGAAGCTTGACTCATAAAATGGTTTTAATCGTCAGTTGGATACTCAAACCCCTTTTCACCACTCGTGGGACCGAGATCATCACCAAGGGCCGGAGGGTTTAGAATTAATTATGACTTCGAGACGCCTGTGCGGGCCATTGATATTGGGGGGCTGGACCAAGAACAAAGGTGACTTTTCATTTAAATCCGCCAGGAGTATGAATAGTCTCTTTAAAAAATTCTCTCTTCTTCTCCCTCAACAGGATGGCGGAATTCGTCACAAGGTCGATCAACAACCTCAGCCACGGCCTCACCGTGAAGAAAGCCATGGAATCGCTGGGTCTCAAAGAGTGAGCCATAGCTGCCTTCCTGTTAAACTATACTCTCATGCGCCTACCCAGTGCTAAGGATCTCCTTCCCGGCATGGAGGTACGGCTGCTAAGCCACCAAGCTATTGGAGTCTCTTGGTATGTTGTCGCTCTGTCCTTTGTGGCGCCAAAGGTATTGAGACACGCTGCTCTCAAAGGATGCTCTCTAAAGAAGCAAGTTCTGACCGTGGTGGGATTTTAGCGTACGTCATTAGATCTATCTCTGTCCCATGCGTTGTTAACATTTTGTAGAGACGACATGGGTCTTGGTAAGCCATTAAAAAATTCTCTTTCCTACCAAGCCCAATGGAAAATACGTAGGCAAAACAGTGCAACTAATTGCCATGATGGTCATGAACCTCCCTAAAATTGACGAGGAACACCGTACTACTCTCGTCATTGTACCTGCAGCTCTTCTTCAGCAAGTCCGTATATTTTTCGTCCCTGCATGACGTCAGTCTGACAAGCCAATCAGTGGAAGGAAGAGGTGGAAACAAAGACTAATGGGGTTTTTACGGTGCATCTCCATCATGGAAAAGATAAACTGAAGGTGCTCAGAGCTAATTCAATATTCCCCCAAGTCTGGGAGGCTGAAACCCCCTCGTAGAAATTATCACAAATCAAGAATTTCGATGCATGTCTATACCCTTCACACAGAAGATCCTAAGAACTGAACATTCCTTTTTTGTCTTACAGGTTATCATTACGACATATCAGACCCTGAACCAAGATTTTTCTATTCCAAGGGATGTTGATACCATTGACGAGGCAGAATGGCTTTCAGATAATGGGTGAGCAACATTGCACATGGTTTTGACTTGGCGTGTCATACTTTACACAGCGGTATCCTCGCTCGTGCCAAATTCTATCGCGCTGTCGCAGACGAAGCACAATTTATTCGTAATCGGTACAGCTTCCTCCTATCAAGGGGACCCCACTTTCTAATCAGCTCACTCCTGACCCCGTTGCGCTTCTCAGTGGCACCCGTTCTAGCGTCAGTCTCGCCCACGTCAAAGCAAAATACCGGTGGATGCTCACGGGGACTCCAGTCACTAATACTCTGTAGGTCTTTCGGTTCCGTTGCCTTCAACACAGGGGTGAGTAATGTTTTGACTAACTTTCTTCGACTTTCAGGGCTGATATTTATGGACTCCTGCGCTTTGGTCGCTTCCGCCCGTGGAACGATTGGGAAGCGTTTAATGAGTATGTAGTACGTGTCGTTTCATTTCCGTTGCATCATACATATGTGATTGTTGATCCTTTCATTTGTCGCTGTTATAGGCGAAGATGCAGGACGAAGATGCGCCACTCGCTGGTCAGTTGATCGTGCACCTCCAGGATCACCTTATTGACGTTTTTTTCCGAAGGCTCCCGTGCGCAGGCAATACTAAAGCCAATCCTCCTTCGCCGGACGAAGGATTCCAAGCTTGAGGGCGAACCTATCCTACAACTTCCACCCAAGGACATCGAGATAATAAATTTGCAGTTCTCGGAGGAAGAACGAGATGTGAGTCCGTTTGATAAGTTGTCCTCGGGGGACGTTCCACTTTAATTGACTATGGTTAGCTTTATGACTCTTTCGAGAAGCGGACAAAGATTAGACTCAATAGGTTTCTCAGAGAGAGGACGCTTGTGAAAAAGTGCGCATTTTATTTCAAATTCGGACATTTCTGCCTCCTAATAATTCTACTCATCCTCTAGCCATGCTGCCGTCCTTGTAAGCCGAAGCATTCCCCCGGATGAACATGTGTATGAAACCACAATTTATAGGTAATGATACTGCGTTTGCGCCAGCTATGTTGTCACCCCAACCTTATCCTTGTATGTCTACAAACACAAGCACATCCGATGTATTAACAAGTATATGCCTTCTAGTCTCAGGCAGAGGGCTATGAGGACCCGACCCTTATTGTTGGAAGTGACGGTGATAGGGAACTTGCCCGTGCGAGGAGAGTCATGGGTAGCGCCTGGGTGGCAGAGGTGTGTTTTCTCTCACCTATTAATGTGGCCTTATATTTTACCTGATATAATAATATTAGGTCAAACAACGGTGAGCTGTGTGCACTGTCAGCTTGGCACTCTGCATCAAAGGTTAATTCGTGACAGGTCGCTGACACGCGCCCGTGCTTCTGAGCTCTTGGATTTCTCCGATGAAGCTGACACCCCCGAAGCTACTTGTCCCGTTTGCCACGATTGTAGGACCTAACTTCTGAAAGCTTGGTAACCTCACTAACTCGTTCTTTGGACAGTATTTATGGATAATAGTGGCCATGTTTTGGCGTGTACTCACGAAATCTGTTTTGGTAACTTTTTGTATTACACTCATCTAAGTTTTTTTGTTTTAATCTTCAAGTTCAGACTGCCTCCTCGAGTTGAAGGGTTCTGCGATTTCCCATGACGGTATCTTGTAAGGGTGTTGATGTTTATACTTGATGTCCATCATGTTAAATAATTTTACAGCGGACAAGGAAATGAAAAAGAAAATCTCGAAGCCGAGAAAGAATACGAGACTGGTGCCGCCAAGGGATATCGACCATGTCAGTCCGCTAATGTTAGGTTGGTACTGGCTTATAACATTCAGTACAGGCCCAACATGCAAGAAGATGACGGACCTAAGTCCAAACAAAGTCTTCAAGGCCTCCGCTTTCGAATCTACCGATGAAGAGCTTACGAATTACGCCCAAGCTACACGCCGTGGAAATGGCCGAAAGGTTTCGAAGCAAAGTGTCAAGATGAGGTCGCCGACTTCCGTGAAAACCTTTGAGGATCGTGGACTCGATGATTCTGACGATGATATGCCCGACGTATCCGCTATGCTCGACACGCGTCCCTCCAAACGTCAGAAGCAGGTTAGGAGAATTGAGAGCGATGAGGACGACGACGAGGTCAGTGTTCATTGGATCATTTATTATAGAGTCCTAACTCTTCATCTTCTTATTTAAGGACGCTGAGCTCACCTTGGAACAAGCATCGATACCCCTCAACGATATCAAGATGGGGAACACAAGCGACTCTGAGATTGAATTCTTCAATCCGGTCGACAAAAAGCCAAACATCAGTAATGCTTCGTCTAGACAATCCTCTGTCTCCCCGAAAATGAAGGGGAAAGCACCTGCCAAGAAGCGTGGAAGGAAGAGTGAAGGGGATGGCGTGTCAGACGCTGTTATCGCGACTTGGAGGCGAGGCGATGATGATCTGGAACCCAGCGCAAAGATGAATGCTATGATCGAGCTACTCCAGACATGGGAGGCATCTGGTGATAAGACCATCGTTTACTCGCAATGTGTGTTCCTCTTATTTATATTGCGTTCGTGGTATTGAATATTGGTATACAGGGACGTCGATGCTGGATCTATTGGATATTCTGTTCTCGAGACATGGTATCCAGAGTTTGAGGTTTGATGGAAAGATGGACCGTATGCAGCGGGATCAAGTGCTGAACACCTTCAAGAGGGCAGGTGGGCCCAAGGTCATCCTGATCAGGTGTGTGTTTTTTGTCTCTAGATGAATTCGATTGACTGTATGATCCCTCAATTTCCAGTACGAAGTGTGGTAGTGTTGGGTAAGCCCCATTATTTCAATATTTGTGTCTAGAAGGATACTTGATGGCGATACGTAGATTGAACTTGGTCTCAGCAAATCGGATAATCAAGTGTGTATCACCAATAACCATGTTCACAGACAATCACCGATGTCCTTTCGTACAGCATGGATCTATCGTGGAACTATGCAGCTGAATCACAGGCCTACGACAGGTTTGCGCTCTGTCGTTTGTTCCTGTGAATGACTCACTGAAGCGCCAAACACCAGAGTTCATCGCATTGGCCAAGAGAAGGACGTATTTATCAAACGTCTGGTAGTTGAGAACACCATCGAAGAACGGTTTGTTTGCATTCTATCCGGCACCTCCCCGTCAACCTCACGACACATTTGATCTTTCAGGATGCTGAAGCTTCAAGACGTCAAAGTTGGTATGTACCAGCATATATCCATCTCAGGAACTAAGTGGTGAACGATCTGGGAAACAGGTCTTGCAGAGGCGGCACTTGGGGAAGGCTCCGGAGCCAAACTCCACAAACTAAGTGTGAAAGACATCAAATACGTATGACCATCTGTCTACCTATTCCATAGATTCAGGCTGACACTTTTTTTATCAAGCTATTCGGTATGACACCCAAGACTCCTGCCGGGCAGGGTAGGCTGTCGAGTGGTGGCGTGGTTCAGCCACAGCCTGACAATGACAGCAATTGAGTTACCTTTCTGCCGTTATAGTGTGACACCTCGGCAAACGCGGGTTCACTGTGTGGTCCCTCCGGATCCTCGGAGTCTCAGGCTTATATTATTTGGGACTCCAAATTATGACTCACGGAGCCTCGCCTAGATGAGCTGTTGGCTCCTATCGTCTTGTCTTTTATTCGATTGAATGAGGTAGCGTAGATGTATGTTAATTTTTCACTGATATGTATGTTTCTTGTATTGTAATTTAATACCGGTCGCCAACTTTATGTTGTATTCGAGCTTTACTTTTATGGCCAGTCGTGGGCTGGGTGAATTCCGACTTCCTCATCGCGTCGTGTCACACAAAGTCTGATCACATGACAGTGTGACATATTTTTTATATTAGGGAATTGTGCCGTTGAAATAAAGCACCTCAGGCCCCGGGGCTTGTAACACTAGGAATCTAACCTCCGTGGCAAAGAGTGGTAATTTATCGAAGATATAGCCCAGCTTGAACATTGATTGATTGTGGGCCATGATCCTGGTTAGATGGTCATTGATTTCCCTGGAGATGTTGAGAGCAAGTTGAGAGTGTCTGACTCAAGAGGAAGTGCATCCCCACGCACAATATTGAAATAATATTGCTTACAGAACGTGTGTACTGCAGTACGGGCTTCCGTTCAGACGCAGGGCTGACATGCCCTCTGCTGCCAAGTCAGTTACTGTGGCGCTGTGGAAATTTTGTTGATGGGTTGTTCAGGCTGTCAAACAGGGGTGAAAACTTTGTTCATTAATGTATCAGAAAAGAAGGATGTCTTTCACAGAGTCCTCTCCGACGTGGAGCGCTGATGAACAGAACACTCGCGTTATACCCGCCGTCAAAGATTGTTGCTGGGGGGTTTATTATTATTTTTTCAATGAATAGATATACAGGTGGAACTGAGACCATGCTAGACGGCGGAATGACTCAGGGGCGTGTGTGCGGTTCGAAGGTACCGCAGACGCTTTCCTGTCACTCAATGCTTAACTTGAAGGTCCGTAGCACACTAAATGCCCTTTCTGACAATTGCTGTCAGAATGAGAGAAGAATTCCAGGGCTGTAGACTGTGTGACAGCGCCGTAGATTGATAACGTTTGTGGGTTCCACCAGCGACTTGCAGAAATTGGCGAGGGAGATGAGGGGAGATGCGGATGATTCGGATCCCCGATTGCCGGTGCCATCATCACATCGCCCATCACGTGTTACTATTTGAAATAGAAGGATTCCATGAGCTGTCTCAACTGGTCTCCTCACTGCTCACTGGCCTGCCTGTGCTCACCGTTCTCATCGTCCCGCTCACCACTTTTCTCGTTCGCTACGGCCTGTAGATCCGCCCGCTATGGCAAGCTCAAAGCTTCCAATGCTCGCTCTTCCACACCCTCTCATCCTCCTACCCACCTCTCGTTTCACGATGCCAGTCTCTCAACAGATTGGAGAAGCAATCCTAGCACTGATCGACGAATCTGATGCCCTACCAGTTATTGCTGCCGTTCCTATAACGAATTCACCCTCTGATAATTCTTCTCCGGTGCTTTCAGAGTGGGGTACGGCTGCACGTGTGCTACGCATGGCCAAGCCGACTCTACGGAACCCACGACAACCATATCTTATATCCTTGCATGGCTTAACGCGAATAAGGATGATCGCTTCAAGCGACTCCAATGCCATACCCCCCGAGTTAGCCGCAGACTTGACATTACAAGACATCGAGTATCCTCCCACGGAGCGTATACCACCAGGTGAAGTGGTCGAGAAGTTTAAACACGCGGCCTTGAGGCTTCTTGATCGACTAGCCAAGGATTCGACACAACAAGTTCGCAAAGATAGCTACAATAAGATAGCAAGTATGCTCGAGGACATCACGAACTCTCGGGCACCTTGGATGGCCGACGTTTTGGTGGGAAGCATCAACGGGGAGTACACTGACAAGCTTGGTGTGTCCATCTTTTAGTATTTATTCTGAGCTGGTAATTGATACTCTCTTTTAATATGCTAGCTATACTAAGCACACCAGACGCTGAAGCACGTCTGAAACTTGCTACAGACATATTTCTGAAACAGACATCAATATCCGAGGTATCAAAGAAGATCGCCACAGCCGTCGACGAATCCCTTTCTAAGCAACAGAAAGAGTTCTTCTTGCGGCAACAACTTGCTGCTATTACGCGAGAGCTCCACGCCTTAACTCGATCCAACGGTGCTTCGGCCTCTGGTCTTTCCACCAGCACTCCTGCGGATGGGTCAAGTGGTTCTGAGTTGGATGATGATGATCAACATGAAGCTGACGATATGGCTGACCTAAAACGTCGGATTGAGGCGATGGAGCCGGGATCTGAAGAACGCAGGATGGGGGTCAGGGAATGGAGAAGACTCAAGCGGATACCACAGGGCAGTGTGGAGAATGGTGTCATTCGGAGCTATGTGCGTAATTCTACACCTCATTCTTAGATGTCCTTTAACCTATTATTCTTTAGCTCGAGTGGCTAACAGCAATCCCATGGCCGAATTCTACTTTATTCCCTTCCGAGGCACAACAACAGCAGCCCCAACAGATCAAGAACAAAGCCTTCTTGTCGAATGCTCGTTCCCAGCTTGATGCAGACCATTTTGGCCTTGAGAAAATCAAGAAGCGGCTTATTGAGTACCTTGCAGTCGTGCGACTTAAGGAGCTAAATGCCGAACGCGGTGCACGTGCGGAAGAAGCCCGTCGCCAACAGGACAGTGTAACAGCCAAGACTCAGGATGGGAAGGAGAGCGTCACTAATACGGCTGTAGTTCCCCACAACATAAATCAGCAACGACCGCCAACCACTCCACCGCCTGTCCCAGGAAAGCCCACTAGGCTGGGACAGAAGGGTGTGAAAGGGCCTATTCTACTGTAAGTAGACTGCCATTACCTCTAGCAACGAACTACAATATTGACAATACTACGTAGCTTTGTTGGCCCTCCAGGCACGGGTAAGACTTCCTTAGGCCAGTCAATCGCCAAGTCACTCGGGCGACCTTTCCAGCGAATTTCTCTCGGCGGTGTTCGAGATGAGGCGGAAATCAGGGGCCACAGAAGGACCTACGTTGCATCTGGCCCGGGACTGATCGTACAAGCACTCAGAAAAGCGGGGAGATTAGATGCCGTCATGCTCTTGTATGTCATCCGAGTCCTCATTGTTTGTACGTAATGCTAAATTGATTTGCAGAGATGAGATCGACAAGGTTGGGCACAGTAATTTTCATGGTGATCCTGGAGCTGCTTTGTTGGAGGTTTTGGATCCTGAGCAGAATCATACCTTCAATGTAGGTGTATTTGATATTTCACCTGCACTACTGAAATCAATGTTGTGTTGATGTCAGGATCATTACGTTAATGTGCCTATTGACCTTAGCCAAGTACTATTCATTTGTACCGCCAATTCATTAGAGACTATCTCAGCACCGCTCCTGGACCGCTGTGAAATCATCCAATTATCAGGTGGGCCACACATCTCCCTTCTAAAAAAAATCATCTCAATGGTCACCACAAACAGGGTACACATACGATGAGAAGATGCACATTGCCCGTCGTTTCCTCCTTCCTAAGCAACTACAAGCCAACGGCCTGGATGACTCTCATATCACTATTACAGAGCCCGCCCTACTCCACGTCGCCACACGTTATACGCGCGAAGCTGGCGTACGAAGCCTCGAACGTGCCATTGGAGGTGTCGTAAGGTACAAGGCTGTCGAGTGGTCCGAGTTCATGGATGAGGCTGGAGAGGCGCGCGATGTGGGAAAAGACGATGGTGCAGTTGTCGTGGCGAATGGGAAGAGGGCATACCGGAGGGTCGTAGAAGAGCACGAGATTGAGAAGATCTTGGGCATTGCAAGGTGGGACGGGGAGGAGAGGGATAGGGAGGAGAGGATAGGAATTGTATATGGTTTGGTAGTCATGGGTCAGGGAGAAGGCGGTATCCTCCCTGTAGAAACCATCGCGGTTCCAGGATCTGGACACTTAAAGTTGACAGGCAGTTTGGGCGAGGTTGGTACCGTTGTGGCTTTACATTCTTGAAAAGCTGATGATGTCTTTGCAGGTAATCAAGGAGAGCGGGGAGCTGGCACTAAGCTGGGTCAAGACTCATGCTTATGACCTATGTATCACCAATACTCGTGCACAAGACCCACTGAAGGTGCCCGAACTGATTGATATACATCTACACCTTCCATCCGGTGCACAAAAGAAAGACGGCCCCAGTGCTGGCATCGCCATGGTTTGTCGTGCCCTCTAAATTTTATCTTCATAATCTAACCTGCGCATGGCAGACCTGTGCTTTGGTCTCCCTTCTAAGCGGTGCCTGTGTTCCCACTAATATTGCTATGACAGGCGAGGTCTGTACTTATTTATCTCGTTTTCAAACATTGCGTTGACGATTACTTTTGCCGCAGATAACTTTGCGCGGACGTGTCACTCCGGTTGGGGGTATCAAAGAAAAGGTAAGCAACAAACAAGAATTCCTCACTTGGCATCTCTGACTCCCTCATTAGGTCCTTGGTGCACACCGTGCTCAAATCACAAAAGTTATCCTTCCGTGGGCGAACAGGAAGGACGTGGAGCACGACGTGGCCTTGGAGATACGGAATGAAATGGAGTTTGTCTTTGTGCGCACAGTCAGAGAAGCTTTGGAGGCAGCATTCGGGAAGAACACTCTAGGGTGGCGGAGAGAAGCCTTGCTACTGGAGAGCCGTCTTTAGGCATGGACCATATATAGCTTTCGTTGGTTTCGAATTGTTTTTACGCATCTGCCCGTTGTAAAGCTTATCACATCCATTTGTTCATTGTATCATTATGCGCCAACACTTGACAAATTCAAATTTAAAGTAATCAATACATCTTTAGGTACAAATACATAATTCGTCTATCTGGGAGATGTCCTCATTCTCTAGTTGATTAGTGTACAGAAACAGTAAGTCCTTCCCTTTCTCTAGCATGTGTATCGACATACTTCTTGAACGCCAGATCCATATCCTCGGGCACGCCCATAATGGTGTGCAACGCACGTCCCGTGTGGTCGTAGTCACAGGCCATGGAGAACATCCAGTATGCCAGATAGGCTGCAACATGACCTGCATTGGAATTGTGCAGCTCGGCGAGTGTTCTTCCCGAGGGGGAAGTTGGCGCATTCTTCGCCTCGTGTAGGGCAGCATTGAAAGCATCGTGCACGGCAAGCCGTTCATCCCTGGATCCATAACCTAAATCAACAAAATCTCCAGAAACCTCAAACGTCGGCACTGCAAACGCCTCCCACGGAACTGTGCTTGCACAGTCCCAGTCCAGAACCCCTACTATGTGACCATGTTCATCGACCAGAATGTTCTCGTTGTGTAGATCTCCATGCCGCATAGGGAACGGACCTTTATCGTCCCGCTCGTCCAGTAAAGGCATGATCGCAGCGCGCCAAAGGGACGCTACGAACTGCCGTTTGAGACGTGCGGTGGGATCATTCCCTTCCGAGACTGCCACTTCGGCTAGCTTCTCGTATGCATCCGCTTGGATCTTGAAATATTCCTTTGCCGAACTGAACGGACCGAGTCCGTAGTCTGCTCCAGGTCCTATTGAAATTGTTCCATCTTCCTGGAGCACAAAGGACCCAATCCGATCAAAAGTGATGCGACTGAGCTGGACGTGGATGTCGGCAATGTCTTGGAGGTAACGAAGTAGAATGGGGCGCTTGCTCTCATCTCCTTGTAATGGGTCACCTCCACCACTGGTGGATATTCCGCGTTCCTCTATAGTTGAACCAGTCATTGCGGTCATGAGAACAAAGGCAGGGAAGTCGTGGCCGAGTGGATTGGACGGGGATGGTATTGGATGGAAGGCAATGACACGAGGCACAGGAATAGACGTGCGCTCGCGTACAAGACGCAACGAGGCCACCTCGTTGAGGATCTTGCGTTCGAGCTGTTCTGCAGTGTTGAAGTACGCGTCCCACGGACGCATCCCAAATCGCATGATCCAGGAGATTCCGTCGGTGAATACGATCTCGAAGACTGTGAACGATTGTCCCCATGTGTAGCGGTCGGTTATGATTCGGCAAGGGCATTTGGTGGGGTGCATTGAAGAGGCATATGTTTCTATTTCTTTGAAACGGGGTCTAAGGAAGGCCACCATTGAGGAAATCCTATCGGCATACTCTAGCTCTAGAGCATCTAGCGATGCGTCGACATCGGGCCATGCACTGCTGATTGGGGGCATTTTGAAGGGTTCCACCAAGATTCTGGTCAACAAGGGCTATTTGAGGGGAAATTATAGTACTCATGCCTTCTTAGTTAAATGTTGATCGATGTAATCAAGAACTTGTCAAGAACGCTTGTGGGGTTAAAAGCAGTGCAAGGACCATTCATGATGGTGGCACGCGTCTGCAATGCTGCTTGTCACGTTCTCTTAAGGCTCTTGCCGAAGCTTCATATCCTCGCTGCTGTCACACAGTACACTTCGCTTGCATGCATTGACTGCTTGCTTGATCAACTAGACCCAGCTTCGCTGTACTTGATCTTATGGTCTTCACCGGCCTTGACTTTAAAGGTTGGGCCGCTTTGCCCGGCGCAGCCGTTTCAGCGGTCATTGCCAAATACCATTAACGCAATGTGTTCATGTACTATGTCAGCAACACTAGACGAAATCTTGATGACTGGGCTATCCACCGTTATCCGATGCTGGGAACCGAAAGCCTGTTCTGGATAGACGAGTAGACTATCATTCCAAGTAAGTAGTCCTAGATATTTCTGCACCAAGGAAGCCGAGCGGGCATTCTTCACTTGTTTCGCTCCGTTAAGGGGTGTACGGCGTTGGTGTATTGGAGTCAGTGATCTATCGTTGCCTAAGATGTCGTGGATGAGGAGCTTTGCACAATTGACGAAGCTGGAGCAGGTGGCAGCGGCGTAACGATGACAAGGGATTGTGGACGGTGCCAGTGAAAAGGGAACTGGGGTGCCTAATGATATGGGTGGTGGTTCAGAATGACTTACTCCTGATACGAAGTCCAATGGAGGGCTATGGTCCCCCGTGCACCATGGAAACGCTCGGAGAGAAGAAAAAAGGTTTCCAAACTGAAATCTTTAAATCCTGGACAACGCCTAGCAGCGAGTGGAGCGATAAACGCAAAGGTCCAAGCTGAACCCATTGCAGTTGAATCTTGGCAAGCGTTATGGGCACCTACCTGACCGAACATCTGACGTCTTCCATTAATATGTTACGTTGTGGTGCGCACTATACATATTTTTTGAATGAAACGGTTATTCCCATGGACAAATCTGTGTCAGATAGTCAAGCAATCAACCAAAATGGCAAGGTAAAAATGTCCAGTATCAGGGTTGCTGATTCTCTGAATGAATATCGATATCACGCTAGCAGACGAGGGTCAGAGCGTAAATGAACTTATAGCATTGGCCTAGGTTTGGGGTGTACAAGGGTGTACCCTGGTGTACACGAGTGAAGCGCTGACAAGGAATGTTGGCAAATTAATCCGTATACGGCGATCAATTGGTTGTTTTGATCCGACTCTTCCCCAGCCCAATTCTCACATTCTCAGAGCCATGTGCTGAATTGGATGGTGTGAAAAGGTGGAAACGGCTGTGAAACGAGTTGCGACACTGGATAAGACAATGATTAACAATTCATATCTCAATACAAGTCAACGAACAAACCAAATGTGGGCCTCGTACTTGAGATCTGTTGTCTCAGTTGCATTTAAATTTGACATGATATGATACTACAATGATATATGCATGAATTTGCCAGTAGATGACTCAGGCAGTGAACCTAAACCTTCGGCTTGCGATTGATATCTGGACGATCAAACTGGGAAAGAGAAACACTAGAGATCTAGAACGGAGTTGTGGTCGAGAATGTCAGCTAATTTCGAAACGTTACAAAATTCATCTACTTGGTAAAATTCAATCTGACCGTCGTCATCCTCAATGCCCCATCAATCGCTGTGCCTCGAGACGAGACATGGTGTGGCCGGCCTAAGTTTAAACACATCGATATCTGAATAGTTGAGAACGCTTGGAAAGTCTCATCAAAGGCTAAGTGTATGTGCAGGACAAAGACTATAAGAACGAAATGCTTCACAAGTTAACATCTGTGGAAAAATATAACGGCGAAACCATGGCGAAGGCATTGATTAAGAACTCATAGATACATCATGTTATGTGCTATATGAGTCCAGGTGATTGAGATCGCGTAAAAATGAAGCACCTAGAATAGAGTAAGGAGGTGGTAAACATCCATCAAGACCCAAATTGGTTTTGACGCATAGTAAGCTTTTCATTGGTCCATATTGGCCCAGGGGTCCAATCTAGGGTGCAGAAATGTATGATAAGCACATCGCGAACCACTGAGCACAATGGAGAATAACTTGCTTGGCTTTGGTGTGGTAGGAACATACGCTGGACGAGTTCTTCGTCGACGATGATACAAGACGGATATAACCAGTAAGAGAAGCAAGACAAGGGCGCCGACAACTCCACCAGCAATTGCCCCCGCGTGAGTTGCAGAAGAGTTACTGGAGAACGCGGCTGGAGGAGCGGCTGAAGGTTCGCTCGAGAAGGAGGTGGTGGTAGGCGAGATGGCACCCGTCACGAAAGGTGTGGCTGAAAAACAAATGAATGTCATTCTTTCATGGATTGGATAGGGGAGAACATACGATTACTATACGAAGTGATTTCAAAGAAATCTAACCAGAAAGGGAGGCTACCGCGGCCACAAGTAACAACAAGAGTGTGCCGGCCATTTGATAAGGGTGGCGATCGGAAGAGTAGTTGCCGGTATTCCACTGTATCCACTCGTATAGGAGGCGCAGATAATGTATGGCCGCCGTCAATAGAATATGTTGATGTGCGAGCAGTAGTGCCATTTCGTGACTCGGGGACTGTTCCGTAAACAGCTATTGTGGTCCCTAAAAGAAACCAATAAGTCCCGCTATAACTTGAATAACAAACCTAACTACCTAAGAATGTTAACGTAGCTGTTGATCCTGTTTCTTGTGTGCCATGAGATGATTTTCCATATTCCTCAGAAATACCCCCAACGAACCAGGCGCCGCTGTAGGCGATCTTCGCGTCTAGGTCATCAACGATTGTTTTCACATCTTCAACACCCGATATTGACGATGACGCAAGAGGGGTTGACATAGTAACGGGAACGGTAATTTTGGTAATGGTGTAGTCTGTGTATAAAGTTACGACAGTGATGGGCATTTCTGGTAAGGGTGATACCGAAATCGCTTCAGATGTTCCAACTATTGTAGGAAAAGCTTCAGCTGGGATGGTAGAAGCAGCATGATCAGGTCCCGTAACGCCAATCATCGGTCCTTCAGCCGCCCCTGTAACTTCGATATAATCCAACCAAAAGTGAGCATTGTCGACAGTGCTTGTGATAACCAGAGTATGAACTTGTCCTGGTCTTAGGGAATGTGTAGTGAAGAATCTACGGCGATACTGAGTGTCCGAACGAAGATTTGGGGCAAATTGGACGGGTGAAGAGCCATCAATGGTGTATGTTGACACGGGGGCTCCAAGCGATTCATGTACCTTTGGAATGGTACCAAAGACAGAAACAGAGGTGCCTGATATGGTGGAGGACTTTGTATAAGCTCTAGAGCGTTGTGTATAAACGTACTCACCAGTGAAAATAAATGTTACTTTAGCACCCGCTGTGTTCGATCCATGAGTCGTCCTGTTGAATTCTCCGTCACTCCCAGCATTTGACCACGCGCCTGAGTATACCAGAGCTATGTTGGTATCGTCATATATCTTCGACATTAAATCTCATTCCAAATGTTCAATACAAGTCCAAAGCAAATGTTGGCCCCTCCCAACAGAGGGGTAGGATGAGTGGCTCAATATCCAGAGAGAAAGGAGTGATGTGATGGGCGTGCCTCGCCTGCAAGTATGTAAGTATATAAATGGCATCATATAGATATCATGATACCTTTGGCATGAGAAAGTCTTAGATATCGCGTTTCAAGTGCGCAAATCCAGCGATTGATGTTGCGATTTGAATGTTGGACTGAAAAAAGCCCACCTTGGGGTCACGGTCCAGGACATAGACAGCGATGGCGTAGATAAATATCATAGATTGACGCATTTTGGTACTTTATGTTGTGCAGCTCTTGATATGTAGGAGAATTTCAATTTAGCAGAATGGAGGGTGACTGTCGCCTTGACAATGAATTCTGAAAGCAGAGCACGATCATAGATCTGAGTATCATGAATTTGTGGGTATACTCATGTGGTCGTGGCAAACTCCCGATTAGATTAGATTGCTTCAAGGTCAACTTTTTTCAGCTTTCTCCAGTCCTCATTTAACGTTTCGCCATCCCCAGATCGTGGACGTTCAATTGACGTATGATTTTCATCGGTTTTTTTCTTAAATTTCTCATGTTGATATTAGAGAATGCTCGTTCTGCCCGGTTCATCGTCGATCTCTCCGACCAAACGAGATACTCTCCTGAAAACCATTCAATCCAGTTGCCCAGGGGTAACTTCCGTGGACGCTGTTTGGATCCATCTCGTCAAGCTCAAGACAGGGGAGGCCGAGGCTGAGCTTTCAGATCATCTATCCCCTTCTCGACAAGCACTTGATCGACTTTTAGCCTATGGTGATGATACTACGCTGCCAGGAACGAATGACCAATTCTTGAAACGCAACAATGTTGCTTTCGTTTTTCCAAGGCCTGGCTCGGTATCTCCTTGGTCAAGTAAGGCAACCAACATTGCTGCTCTCTGCAACTTGGACACGTATGTCGAACGGCTGGAGCGAGGTTTAGCCTACGTCTTTACAACTAGAACTGAGGTCACACTCCAGGATGATCTTCCGAAGTTTTCCAACACCATTCATGATCGCATGACTCAGGTTGTACAAACTACCCTACCTCACGAAGACACCATTTTTGCCCACGCTGATCCTCGACCCCTTCGTACAGTTGATCTCAATAGTCCTACGGCTCAGAATGGCACTTCGAGGGAAAGACTGTTGTCTGCCAACCAGACACTAGGCCTTGCTCTTGCTTCAGATGAAGTCGATTATCTTGTCGATGCCTATGTTACCGGGCCGTCTCCAATTAATCGCAATCCCAGCGACGCGGAATTGTTCATGTTCGCACAAGTCAACTCCGAGCACTGCAGGCACAAAATCTTCAATGCATCGTGGAGTGTAGATGGAAAAGCACTTGACTCGTCCCTCTTTCAAATGATCCGCAATACGGAAAATATCAGTAACACTGGTACAATTTCTGCGTACTCCGATAATGCCGCCGTTCTTCACGGCCACTCCGCACCACGATTCTATGTGTCACAGAAAATTTTGAAGGGCCCCAACCCAGATCTTCGCCATCTGTATCAATCGGTTGATGAGGAGTTGCCCATTCTGATCAAGGTCGAAACACACAACCACCCCACAGCAGTATCACCCTATCCAGGCGCGGCCACTGGTTCAGGAGG
>JABCKU010008178.1:0-58037 GCA_018221655.1 Myochromella boudieri
CTAGTCCCAACTCGGGCGTCATTGGCGCCTTAGTCTCCCTTGCTGACCTAATATATCAAAACAGATCGACTGTCATATGTTATAAGTTGGCGCCTGCCCCATCTCACCTTATCTCGCCCCACTCATGTGCCTGGTTCTAGATTCCAGCACTGTCTACACCTTGCTGAGAAGTTTTCCATGTACAGAAGGGCTCCCGACCGGTGTTGGCACCGCTACGATTATTTGTAATCTAAAGACCCAAAAATCATTTTTGCTGTATTTATCATGACTCAAATAAGTCTTCTGCATAGTCAACCACAGAGGCATCGGATTCGATATCAAGTTCACCATCTTCTGCTAATCCTCTGCCCTTTCCCTCTTGATCTCTCCACATTTTCGCCAAAGAGTGGGGTGTGCTTGCTTGTTCAAGTGATTTGTCGTCCCGCGCTCTTATAAACCTTGGGAAGCGTAGGCTAAGGCCGCGAGAGCCCGAAATCAAGCCTTTTGCAGCAATAGAAACGGGGCTGAGAGTGATACTATTAAAAATTGGTAGAAATTTTAGTCTAACCTTGATATGATAATAATATATGTAGAAACACACTCAGCCCCCCGAATTTCCCATACTTCTTGTGGTTTAAAATAAACCTCCGGAATAAGACCTATAAATGGTGTTTCTTAAAGAGAACTTGTTAAATCGAATAAGTGTTCCACTAACCACCCATGTCACAACTCCAGAGTGATTGTTGTGAACATGTGTCCGAGATTTCCGAAAGCTGATATCGCTCCGCTAACTCCTGGAACAGAGGGCTATATTAATACCTAAACAGAGGGCGAGCAGAGTTACACTACCTTGTAGAACACATCAGTAAAACCTGATGAGCCAGTTGAGACTGGAGTTGGTTGTTTCGAAGAGAATGACGAACCTGACATACACTTACACACTGCTACAATCCGGCCAGATTCCGATTGCCATAGACCAAGCAGGATAGGACTCCACCATTGTGCTTTGCGTCCATTACCATGCCAGGCACCTATGGGGATCAAATCGAGGCTATCACCCAAACCTGTAACATAATCTTTCTTTAGTTTCAGCCACGCCGATGTCCTTTTATCAGGTTCGTATGTCGCAGGTAATTGCTTCCGCCGAGATTTAGTAATGTTATTGCTATTATCCGTTATTGGCTCATTGTCAAGGAGCTGTAGAACGGTCAGACGCGGAACGAATATGGCAAATGGTTGGTGACCTTTATCATTAAACCCTCACAGCGATCTTCGATGGCCTTGGCCAGGAAATTTTCCACGGATTCTCTTCCGTCCGTACTTGCACAGCTCTCAACGTGATTAAATTGAGCAATCTGTTGGTCTGAGTGGATAACTGGAGGAAAATGGAAGTGGAGGAGCTCTCTCCTTTCCCTGAACGTATGCTCCAACAGTACCTAAGAACAAGTCAACATACTTTAATTCTGTGATAATGGGATCTCTGCCCACCTCTCCGTTAAGATACATCAAATCAAACGCAAATACAGAAACAAGTACTTTAACATTCTGAAGCTGTACATCTTTTCGCGCCCGATTAGATAACTCCTGGAATGATTTAAGCTCTCCACTGGTATCGATAGCAACTATTTCGGTATCCAATATGAATGACGTTGTTTCAGGGTGATCTTGGAAGATATTTTTCACAAGTTGAATAACATCTGGATACTTATGAATGTTGAGCTGCATAGAACTGTTACTTAGATACCAGGAAAGGAACTACCTTGCTTGTCATGTCTTCGAGGTGACGAGAGAAAATAGTAATTGAAGCTTGTCCAGATTGGATGGAACCGTGTATCTGCGCTCTCTGACCGTCATATTTGTATTCTGCAACGAATGGGCGGCCTTGCGAGATCTCGTAGGCTGCATCTAGAGACCTCACAGGTGAACCGAGGGTAGGGTGTAGAGGTATGCCTTATTAAATCTGACATAAGTCATATAAAATTGAAACCATAGATTTTGAAGCTAACCAACGGTAAGATAGACTTTTTTGTCCAAGCCATCCAGACCAACTTGAAGAAGAGCAGTTATAATATCCTCATAGTTAGGATGTTGTACGTAGACTCGCTTTATCAGGCTCTCTGCCCGAGTAAACTCTGCAGCGAGTGCGTCTCGAGCAGACTCAACGGCCTTTCCTGTCCGAGAGGAGGCAGGTTTGAGTTGATTGAATGCCGAGGATGCGAGATAAGTTGATTTTTTATGATCAGGAATGAAATGAGTGATGGGTGTTAAGACAAAAGCGCGGGATAAGGCAGTAAGAATAGTTGTTCTTACTGCCCCTACTCGGAGATTTTGGGATAGGGTTCGCGTAAGAAACCGAATCTCTTCCCCGGTAGCTGCAAGAAGTAATGTCTCCACGATTCTCTGCTTCTCCTTCGCAGTACCCTGTCCTTTGCAATGGGCAATTTTTAGAAGCGATGCATAAACAAATTTGACGAGTAATGGAGGATGAGGTAAAAGGGTGCGTAAATTTGTTTTTGCAGCAAATGCCACATCACCAACGTCCCCTGTTGCGTTGTACATCCTTTTCAGAGCAGCGGAGGGAAGACCAGAAATCCGCTGAATGGAGCGTGAGATGATCGCAGGTCCCAGCCCAAGTTCAATATGAGAATAAGCAGGTGCCAAAGTGTTCGAAAGCAGGTATATGGCTGCAATCAGCGAGTCCGGATCGTGGAGTATAATCATGCGCAGGCAGTTGGTAAGGGTATTATTGATTATAATTCTTGACCGAGTCTGCGCCAGTGTAGAGAGGGTGTGCGCAAGGAACGAATACGGTACGGACACAGAAGCCCAAGGTTTTAAGTTGCACTCATGAGTCACAGCATCGAGACTTAGATCAGCATAAACAACAGGTTCATTGGGAGTGGATATCATGAATGACGGTCTTTTGGAAGACACTACTAGACCCGTTTGTTGTTTGTCTCTAGGTAATGAGCCCAGGCCATCAGTCTCATCCGCGTTGAGAAGATCGACGTCAATGATATCAAGCGCAGGATCGGGTGATTGTCTGGCTGTAGGTACACCTACAGAGCTGGGGCCACCACCAAGCGCTGAATTCACGGGATGTTTGCTTGGAGAAAAGAAGTGATGGATAAGTGGCTGGTTTACGGAGACCTTTGCACGTTTTGGTTTGGACTTGGACAGAGAACCTTGGGAACGCTTTGACATGACAAGTCCAGTCAAGTCACTTCAAGTTAAGTCAGGCACGTTTCAACGAGACCTGCTAATCATTATTTGTTTTCACATGTTTGTATCGGGAGTTCCTGGCCGTGCTGGTCCGCTCCACCGAATGCACCGGACCTGTCTAGTACTTTCTCCTTATGTAGAGGCTCAATGTCATAAGCCTCCAAGCGTTTACTCCATAGCCAAGACGAACAAGTGCCCGAGGTTACCGAAGAAAGTATCCATCTACTTGTTACGGAGATCCTGGCAGCTGGTCAGGGCACCATGTCCCTTCCCCGGGTTGCTTTTGACACGACAACTTCACCTGACCGATTTTCTTTCAGGACTGCTTTGCCCTAGGTTCTCTCAGGTATATCCGTGGCATGATGCTGTTTTAGCGGTGCCGAGACTGGAAGAAGCGTTTGATGACAGCGGGGTGTTTGCGTTCAAAATTCTCTGTCATTGAACGTCCTAAATCTTAGAATCATCTTCTGTCACTGTCCTCGGGGCTTCCTAAGACTGACGTCAGAATATCGAAGCTTCGGATCGTGTTTAAAGCGCCACGATAGTGGGCATTGCGCCGTACATATAGAACGCACCTTCGAATATCTCTCTCAACACCTTAAAGTCCGATAACTTACCTGAACTTTGATTTCGTCGCAATGGCAAACTACGTATGTAGCAACATCATCAGGGCTGCTTGTTCAATGTAAGCCAAGTTTGTGGGTGTACCTGAATAAAAGTCATCGCCAGAGGCTATACATTAATCAACTATAGATACAAGGTCTGGCATGCCTCGGCCGTACCTTCCATTCAATGAGGGGGTTTTGTGAAGCCAAGGAACGCGCAGGGGTACTTGACTCCGAGTACGCTTTGATGAATGGTTACAACAGCATAAGCCAGGAACCAAGTTGAGTACAAACTCATGTTTGATTTCTGAAAGGAGTAAAGAGGAGAAAAAATACAGGTCACTGGGGGCCATCTTATTCTGCGACATCGTAACGAATCAATTCGAATATTTCTATACACTCACCGTTCATGAAATTGTAGTGAAGTTAGAGCAAATTATAGTGTTGGGCGAATCCAGGTCTAATAAGGTATGTATCTGTATATGTGTACCTGTTACATCGATCTAAGATCTTCAATGTGTTTTTTTCCGGCATGTACCACCAGCCTGGCTAACCCGCTTGGGATGTGACCAAACTAGCGATTATTATATGTCAACTTTACTCCTCAAGGCCTCAAGTCTCAGGCACGGGGCGGCCATTCCTACGAACTATATTCTCTCCTTCTGCTAACTGAAGAAACTTGTCAACCCCCCTGACTTTGCGAACAAAACGGATTGCATTTTTTGGACCTTTTGTGACGTTCAGGGGATCCCAAATCCTTTATGAACCAGAATCAAGTATGTTTCATTTTATTCACAACCAAGCACTGATCCCATGAGTGACCGACGACACCCCCAGTACCACGGATATTCCGCTCCTTGGAACGGTGGCCATGGCCAGCCGTATCCTTCATCTGGTTACTCCCCGACATCATATCAGCATGGTACCCATGACATTGACATGCCTCCGCACCAACCATCGGTCTACGGAGGGATGGGGGAATCTCCAAGTGATATACCATACCCTGGAGATTATTACACGACCACGCCCTCATTTTCACAGTCCAGTGCAGCTGTTTATCCCTCCACAAGCCAAGGAATGTCACCAGGGCGGGATCCTCAATCCTCCCAACGCTCCGGTCATTATTATTCTGGTTCACAGGCTCACATCCATGGACATCCACCGTACATCCAGGCTCCATCGCATTCACAATCGCATTACATGGCGACTCGGCCAAGTTCGCACTCGCAAGCGCCCTCCTATGCCCGAACTCAGACCTTACCGATTGCCATCCCACAACAGTCACCTTCTCACTATCACTCTCCACCCCAAGCAATCAGTATCTCGCCACAATATCCCGCCTCGCCCACTCGACCTTTCACATGTGATCTCTGCTCTCTCTCCTTCAATCGACAGCACGACCTCAAGAGACATCGAGAGACGCATACAGGTGACAAGCCTTACCACTGCAACGGTGGCTGCGGGAAGACCTTCACGAGGAAGGATGCGTTAAAGAGACACCAGGTTCGTGTCGGTCCCCGATGCTCTGGATTAGTATGTCCTAATATCGTGTACACAGCTTGTCAAAGGGTGTGGCAAAGTTGACGAGGCGTGGCCCTGATTGAACGGCAATATTTCGGATATGTGAGTTCGCCACTCCAGAAGTCTCCTCGGCCGATGTTGATTTATCTTGACAGAATTCTCTTAATAGTAGGCATTCAGGTATAATTCAGTCGTAAGACAAGCTTAAGCGTATACGTGTATATTATGAACCTAAACCAATTTAACCCCAGTTAACCTGTACGACGATGTATTTTACATACCTTCGATCTCTGAGAAAGTCTTCTCCAGTATCCACGCGTCATTTGGTGAAATCTTTTTGTAGTAGTTTCGGTGCACCCCAACCTCCTTGAATCCATGTCGTTCATAAAATTTCTTTGCTTCTTCGTTAGAAACTTGAACATGCAGATATATTTTGTCTATCTTTGGCCTACGATGTTCAGCTGCTGCATCCAGGATTAATTTGAGGCTTTGAGATCCCAGCCCTCTGGAGCGATATGGCTAGATTTACTATGAGAAATGTAATTGTCAAGAAACCGTTGCACCCACTGCAAGAATACCCATTGTCATGAGATACAGCTTTACTCCATCATCTTTCGTCTCCAAACGGCAACACATGGTTCCAACCTTGTCAGTAAGTGCGTATATTGTTATTTTCGGAATTGAAATGGCTTACTGGAACATCATTATAATACACTTTATGCAGAGAAGGTATGAATCTTAGAACAAAATACAGGGAAAGGATCATATCATACCGAGTTTGCAGAAGTCCTCTATCTCTGGTAGAACTACGTCTTGGTAGAATTTTTCACTGTACTTGATAGGAAATAAGACGGAATTCAATTTGCGAACAGTTCCGAGATTGTTGTGGGTCAAAGACGCAAAAGATACTCTAGTCGGGTTCGACATGGTGGCGAAAACCGTGGTGTGACCGTGATGTAACTGATGGGCATGGCTTGGAAACCATAATTTGGGGTTATTCTACCAACAAATATGGTACAAATATTCACTTGCGCCTCATCTAGTATCCTCATCGAAGACCGCAAAAAGCAGAGGGAAGTTCGCTTGAAGTCAATTCAAACTGTTTTAAGTAGCTAAATATCTTGCACTGCGGAGATCACCCAGATACTCTGCCAGGATGAGTAGTGACAATTGGGCGGCGATCTGGATCCCCACCTATCCCCACTTCGAAAATTCCGGGCCCAACTTGTGGTGATAGCAACCAGATTGCTAGTGGATTTCTATGAATAGAATTCGTTCGTGGGGTAGAACACTATATGCTCGGGATATCAACTGATATCAACCCTCGGTTTGACCGCTAAGATCATGGATAGGCCCCAAAGGAGAAACATTCCTATATGAATCGTTTACCTTCTGGAGTACTTATCTCGGTACCTCAGTCAACCCCGTCTTTAATCTGTGGCAAAAGTCCCATTGAGACACACAGCTGGTCTTGTGCCCTCTGTGCCCGTAGTGTGCCCATCAATTGTCAATCACCAAGGCACGATATCGTCACTTGTCTCCACCTTCCAAATCTTGACATTGCTTTAAAATCTACCCCGAACATTTTACAATTTTCTATCACCGCAGTTCTTGCGACGGAAACCACCGCCCAGATAGATTTTTGCACACTATTAGCTGGCCGTTCTCAGTCTTGTGCCGTTCTCAGTGACGCGATCGCATTTACATGATCGACGAATCAACGAGTAACCTCAGCGCCCACACACTCACTGGAACATCGATAGATGATAAGGGCATGGTGTTCTTGGACCTGGTTTTTATTATATATATACATATATGTATCAATTTTATAGACATCAAAGCAGTGCCATGCTGGGCCTGATTCTCTGTAGGGTCCTTAATCATGATAATATGACCAGGTCTGCTGATCTTCGCCGATCCTGGTTGGAGCGTCTGGGCCAGCATCATCTTCATCCCTCCCGAATTGGTCACCTCAGCCCCTGCCTTAATATATCTGACACGTACTTGGGTTTCTGAGGTGAGTATAATGGGCCCACAGGCTTCACTCTTGGCTTTTAGATGTGAGGCCTAAGGTTTGTCATTGACTGCACGAACTAAGCTACAATTACCGTAGCACTTTAACAATGTTAAGCACACGGACAAATGGCCTAATCCGTGTGATCCATAACCTAACATGTTGCAAGGGAACCAGAACTAGTCCTTATTTATGAAAGGCTCAGTCACTAGTCACCCCCAGACCTAGCCTTGTTAACCTTTTGTTTGTGTTTTGGGCCCTGGCAGGTCAAACTGGGATCATGATAACGAGTATGTGTGATGCGCCTGGACATTTCCATTTAGCCGCTCCAATGTTGGTTCGTGATGTTTGATATATCATAATGTATACCTAGTCTATTGAGCAAACCTAGTGTGCAAGATCAGGGTAGCGGTCGTTGTCAAGGATTCGGCCTAAGCCCCAATTGTGTTACACTGGAAGGGATATTTACCCCGAGTGATCCTACACCGCGTTCTTCCTACGGTCTTCACGCTGTATGATGCATGACGGACAGGGGGCAATGAGCGATAATGGTTATGACATTCGAGGTAAGTGACGGCAAGATATTGACAACTTGTATTACTTATGGTGGTAAGCTAATATAGAGTCCCCCACACAACACAACAAGGGCAAATATCCCGCCGCCACAAGGAAGTTCATTGTTCAAGGCCATTTTGCTACTTGGACCGTGGCCTCCTCAGGGAAAAACGCGTACCGCGCTGAACAGCGGCCAGGGAGGTTGCGAAATCATGCATATCTAATGAGCACTGCAATTGTGCTTTCATAGACAGACTTCCCCTTTAGTCAAAAACCAACGTAAATTGATGAGTGCGCTTGTCACAGTAACCTTGACCACAAACGTTCACGATGGCGGAGAGCAAGATTACCATGATACAGCGTCCCCTCGGGCCTCGTAGTATCACCAGGTCCCCATCGCCCTTGCCCCCAGTCAGCATCACGCCTACACCTCCTCTCTCCATTCGCAAAGGCGGTCTCAAAACTCCAAGTCTTACTATCTCGCCTCCGGCGGCCAAACCGCAACCTGTCCTCTCCCTCAATATCCCTACACCCTCAAGAGCTTCCACCCCGAAACCTCCAATCATCCGCGTTGAGATCCCACTGGCTAGTGCACCAGCCTCAAATCCAGGCAACGAGTCACCCACTGGCCTCGTATATTACGGTGGTCCAAGCCTCCCACCTCTCCAACTTCCCACCTCTGCTCCATCGGAAGAAATGACAATACGCCCCGCTCGTCCTCCAGTCAAAGTTGACGCCTGCGTTACAGCCAAACATTTCGGCTCATCCAATGGCGGCGGTGCTACCGATGTCAAAGGATTGCTCGATAATCTAAACGATCCACCGCTGACATGGACCGATGATGTTTTGGAGGAGATCTCTCGCCTTGGAGAGGGTGCAGGAGGTGCAGTCCATAAGGTCAAAGACAAGCGGACTGGCCAAATCATGGCCCGTAAAACGATCACTACTAGGGAGGCGCCCATGAAGCAACTACTGCGGGAAGTTTCCATTATATCATCTACTAAGCATGTCAATATCATCCAATTCTACGGGGCATATATGTCGCCTTCCTCGAGCGAAGTGAAGATCCTCATGGATTTGTGTGAAGGAGGGAGTCTAGAGAGTGTTGGTAAACGTATTAAAGACCGCGGTGCTATAGTCGGAGAGCTCATTGCCGGCCGTGTCGCAGAGGGGGTAAGTTGACTGGTCTATTCAACCGCATATTAGAATTGATGATTTTCGTCGCAGGTGCTACAGGGACTTGCATACCTTCATACGAAGAGAACAATTCATAGAGATATCAAGCCATCCAATATCCTTCTTTCCCGTGAAGGTATTGTCAAGTTGTGTGATTTTGGGGTTTCTGGTGAATTGGTCGACTCTCTTGCGGGTACTTTCACCGGAACGAGCTTCTACATGGCTGTCAGTGATCTCAATGCTTTTTGACTTAATTGTAGCCCCTGATGTTTGATGCCCTCTCAAAGCCAGAACGCATTTGTGGTCATGAATATACCATCCGGTCAGACGTGTGGTCGACCGGAATCTCCCTCCTCGAACTTGTTCAAAATCGCTTCCCTTTTCCCAATGATCTTCCTCCCATTGAATTGATGATGTACATCACCACTGGCGAGGCACGTCTTTCGAAACTGCACTCGATTATTTTCTACTCACTATGGTAATGCAGCCTCCCAGACTCGAAGATGAACTTGGCGTCCACTGGAGTGACGACATGAAAGATTTCATCAAACAAACGTAAGCATGCTTTAGGGTGATAAAGCTTGTATTACTGATAACAAGATAGCATGATCTTGGATGCGTTGACACGACCGACACCAAAGGATATGCTTGCCCACCCGTGGATAGTTCATGTCATGAAGCAGGATGTGCCCATGGCGAGATGGATCCATCAAGTTTGGGACTGGCCCAAACTCTCTGGTCGTAGACCAGAAGGGTAAGTCGTTGTAGCCTTCTTTTACTGAGTTAAAACCCAACCCCTTCAGGTCAAAGGCACATACCACATCCGCATCCAGACCGTCCTCAAGTCGTGCAGAATCCGGATCTCAAAGTGCTAGCTCGGACTCATCTCCAAAGAGATGATCAATTGTATTCTAACATTTCGCCAGGCCCTCATCTAAGGTTTCTTTAATTGTACTCGTTGTCATATACTGAATTTTGGATTTGCGAAGATATCTTTACACTCACCGTCCCACCTGTACTCTCCCCTTTGGCACCTTCTACATACTTACGTGCAAGACAAGAAGCGGTTAAATCTACTCATTATACAATACCCACATACTTGACTTCAGGATGGTGTGTCCTGGCCCAGAAACGTACTCTTACCTCATTTGTTTGCCGTACCAGCCCAGTTCTCCCATACAAATTCACAATGTGTGTCGGACACGCCAACTTGGTGTGGTTTTTAACGTGATGCCAACATAGTCCGGCAAAAAACAATTCGAAATCAGACTCTATACTGGAAACACATTTCAGTTTTCAAACAGTCGAAGCATCACCCTATAGCACCTTATGCTATCGATATGAGACTCCTTGCATCTCGGGATTAGTCAGCCCAGCAATTGAAAAAACCAAGTTGTATGCTTTCGAGATCATCCTCGTAATACTCAGCTATGAGGAATTGAAGCAATTACTACCAGTCCCACTTGAGTTGCAAGTATTGAAATTTGAACACTTGTACCGTTGGAATGGCCGCACCTTGACAATATTTTGTGCGTCATTCTTGATCAGTTTCCTTTAGGTTCAAAGCAGTATACGAAAGCTAAATTCCCACTCAAAAGGTTGGGACTTCTCATACAGAGCGAGGGCACTGCATGCCTTTGAAGTTTGAAGAATTTGCGTGCCCAACGCTTCGACGTTCCCATATCAGTCTTTTCTTCAAGCTTTGATGAGCACTTTGAACATGTTCGGATGTGTATACGCGCATCGTCAATTTCGTTGAGATTTGAATGTCCAACCCTGTTAAGCGCGAACCTTTTGATGACCGCCACGATCGACCCCGATCGTCTAATAGTATTTGACGGGAGTATAACCGAGATCTACCGTTGCTCAAGTTTATCAGTAGGCACAAAGCTTCGCTTGAAGCGATAGCTGACGCCACGGGGTGTGGCTATCCAGACCGCTGCCATTAGGCTTGGAAACCGTGTTTAAACACCGGTGCCACAAAACCGTTTGTGCTCATCCCTCTCCAAAGGCATTGACGTCCTTTCCTTCCTCCAATGGATACTGAATTTGCATGGGCAGTAGGGGAACTTATAATTGATTACGTAGTCGCGTATCACAGTAAACAGCAAGCTTCGCTATCCAAGTTATTTTTGACACTACCTTAACAAGAACCTGACATCCGTTGAACTTTTCAAGAGGGCGATGCGGCAAAGATGGGTCGTATGACCGCATGGTTCTGCCTCCTGCGCAGCAAGAGGGGCAAGGGCTGCTCCATCAATCCTACTGGAAGCTTTCTAAAGAACAACGTGAACAATTAGTTTATTGCTCATCGGACCATAGTTATAGCACAGAAGTCGTGACACGTTAGTGCTAACCTGACATACATGTACATACATTTCCAGACATTTCCTGATCACTGTTATATGATGGTATCAAGATGACTGGAGGTAGCACGATGTCAAACTTCCCGATTGGTACTCACTTGGGCCAATCTGAATCGATGTCCCTCAAGCTCGCAATACCCCTCTTGCGGACTAGCAAGGATGAGGTTCACCATTAAAGTAAAACCAAACTTCGTCGTGGCTAAGAGTGAGCATCGCCTTGAAGCATCGAGTTTGTTGCCATGGCTGATTAATACTTTCACGTAGACCACGTCAGTGTGGCTCATTGAGGCAGCATGCTGATGGTATTGTAATGTGCTCCTAAGCATGTGCACTGTCAGGCATATTATAAAGACGTGCTTCCCACTTGTACGTGATCCACGTTCAGACCGTTCATGATTCCCACATGTGGTGACTTGGTGAGCAGTTTCTGATGCCCTTTCTTGACACATGGACACTAAGAACTCCGTCATTTTGATGGGTTCATCAACTTGCATGGGTGAATTTGATTCCACGGAGGAATCTCTGTGTAATATCCGAACCACGGTGGTGGAGATAGGATTGTAATGAAAAATATGACGTTCTCACCTACGGCGCGGACCACAAGTGGGGTCAAAAGCCCTGATGAGCCGCGAGGTATCAAGAAAGAGCACAGCAGATTAACATGGGCAAAGAATTCACAGCGAGTGGTGTGATATGAGCATGCTTCGAAACTCGGTGATCGGAACAATACGGCGCTCCCGACGATGACCCAACAAAGAAAGACGCATCAATAGAATCGTCAAGAAGTAGGCACGTAAGTGGGAAGACAAATCACCACTGCAATAGGAGAATGGTTAAGAGTATGGTGGAATAGTACCCATGGGCAAAGGCGACTTTGTGGACCGTTTGTTCTACGGAGGAAACGTTTTAGAGGCGTACCTGGAAAAAGATGTGAGGAAGCATTTGTGAAAGGAGACAAATAAAAATGATAAAAACCCCACACATGGCTGGAACTCCTAGGATCTGGCTCGTTGTGTTACACACTGGTCCACGACCCTTAGATCTGATATTTGCTGATCCACACCGATTAAGGACCCATAACATTGGCGTGCTCAATTCATTTTTGGCTTCTTTGCTTCTTTCAAAACCTTTATAAATGCAATGCGAACCGGTCATGAACAAAATCTTCCTCGTCTCGTCGAGTTCATGGCCGACAGCATGTCCTAGTATGTATTCAATAACAACAATTTTGTGGCATACTTGCTAACCGCCCCACAGCCCCGCGTCCACTCAGTATCTCTCATCCCATACTCAGTACTATTCTGCACATTCTGCACCTCATGTGAACCACGGTCACACCAATGCCATATCGCCACCTCCCCGCCCGGAGCCTACACAGCGCAAGCGGCCCAAATACACCCGTAGTAAGACTGGATGCATGACGTGTCGAGTTAAAAAAATCAAAGTGTGTCTCCCAATCATTCAGAGTATACGGTCTGACATCGACGGACGACTACCAGTGTGACGAGACGAAACCAAATTGTATGCGTTGCACGCACGGACAGAGAGACGTACGTATGACAGTGCTCCTTGAGAGAAGTTTGATCTGAGGGTATCTTTTTTGGGATGTCAACAGTGTACATGGCCGGAAGGCGTGCCGGCTCGAAAAAAATCTGTCTCCAGGAAGGATTCAGTGGATGGTAGGCCCTCAACTGCAGGCTCCTCTGGCTTGTCGGAAGCTTCTACGCCTCCAACGAGAGAACACACTCCCCCGAGACGGTCCAGCTCAGATCTCGGTCTCGTCCCTCTTTCATCAAGGCGTCCTCCGTGAGTTCGATTCATGTATCTGAGGATATAGTTAATCTCTCCTTAACAGTGAACCGTATCTCCTACATTCATTGTCCTCCGAGCCAGAGTCAGGTCGTCGCCCACCGTAAGCCGTCATTTATTTCAGATTCACGCAGGGTTTAACAGTGTACTAGTGTGAACCATGATCGCCCTTCCTCTGCTTATTCACATCATTCCACGAGCAATTCCAGCATTCTAAACATGATTCCTGAAGCCTCTTCATACCCCGCCCCGACCCGCTACGATTCATACTCTCAGAGTACTTCTTCGCGTCACAATGGGTTTCGCCCTCTGAATCATGAACCCATGGGTTGGAACGCTCAATCGGATTACGTAAGTTTTACGTGACATCGCTTGCCTCTATCACAGTCTCACACACAGACGTTAGTTTGGGCAAGAAAGAAATATGGTCACTGCACATGCGCATATCTCAAACGATCCTCACACTAGATATCAATGAAGGCCTATGTTTCTGAACGCCTTGAAATTGTCAGCGTTGTCAGCAATAATGAATTGCATATCGCTGCCGCTCTGCACCACATTGGATGCCGATCGTCCGAGGACCTCCCTACAGGATATGTTTGGTAGACTCATGACTTATACGTCAGGCAAATGCGATTAAGGTCCAGGTCCGACATTATGTCCATTTACCTCGTTGTTGTACATAGGTTTGAAATAGAAGTCATGCAATACTTCTGTGTACATGTAACACCAATACTCTGGACATAGCACTCATTGGTGCCATGATATTGAGTAGTGACCATTTTTCAAGCTCCTAAGCCATATGGTGCCTTGGAATCCGAGATTAGTTTGGCCTAAACATTTTTACTCGGAGGAAAATTTGCATGGAGTCTGGTTGATCATTCGGCCAGCGGGCCGGAAAGAGGAGACAGACATGTGTCACAATCAAATAACCATCAACTGCTTGTGATGAGAATTCTTGGTTACTCCGAACTAGCTAGAGACTGCAACCATGCCACAAATATTCAAATAGGAGCAAAGCCCAGCCTTCTACCGCCAACATCCCAAACACTATAGTAATGCTTGAGGACGCTCCCTCCTACAAGGTCGAGGCCATCAAATGCATTGATGAGCGTCTGGCACTGAGACGCATTATTTGCAAAGGGCCCTACGCTAAGCTCGCTACTCGGGATTGTAAGATTGAACGGAACACCACTTTGAGAAGTGAAAGCGATATCGATCACTGCAGGCAAAGAGGAAATACGATTGCATGCAATTCCGTAGGTGCCGGGCTCAGCAGCGTTTGGTACGATGTCGGGAGATATCAGTGAGTATATGGCCTATAAAGAGCAAGTATCAGAATGTTAAAATTAGTAAGAGAATAAAATAAAGAGAACCTCAGCAGTGGCGGTTGAAAATAGAACATTACTGGTTCCGCTATCGAAAATGACTGTGCGTTGCGTATTCAACACAGACGTGGTCCTCCCATTCACAGACAAACGGGGTGAAACGAGTCGCCACGTCGATGAACTACCAGCAGGCAATGAAGCGAAGGTCGGGCTGCCTGTCGCACCAAGGATAATCAATGAATCTCATGCGTTGGAGAGAAGGTCAACTGCGGGTACCGTGGAATTTAGTTGTGTCAATGCCGCCAATGGTTAGTTCAGCGTTTCCTATGGAGTTCGGCGTCAGGTACAGGCTGAATAACGCTGTTTATATAATTCGTAAAGGCTGCGTGAACGATACTAAGAAACTCTTTACACGGAAGTCCTTGGCTGATGAGGCTGGCGAAAAACCCCTGAGCAGTCGCACTCATACCTGAGGGTTCTTGAGTTGAAACTGGGGCAGATACGATAGGGCGCACCTTGGATGCCGCTAAAAGGGTCAATGTTAAAGGTTGGTGTCTGGTTCGTGATGAGGAACAGGTTAACATCAGTGGCCGTAAGCCCGCCCACAGACACAGAATCTCTTGCACTGCGGAGCGTTAACCTGTAGTTGGCTCCTACCACAGGATCAACGCCAACCCCGGTGGAAAAAGTGATGCTGCTCGTCCGACCAACGTCTACGAACGTAGAGCTCTTAGAGGGGTCGAATTGTTTCTGATGGGAGCATGCCTGTCCACACAGAGTACCTGGTAATGTTTTTAATCAAGTAAGTTGCCAGGTAAAGGAAATACAAGGATGATTTACTAGCAAACTCTAAAGACGAGCTTCCTGTATCAAACACAACCTAAGAAAGCTATGGTTGCGCAAATGGATCAGACTGGCAATCGGGCGCTTGCATCTTACAGTGATGACCTGAGGCGGAGTGCCCACTGGAATAATTGAGTACGTTAGCAGTACATGGTATTATGGAAACAGTCCAACCAGATATATTTCCGAACCATCTGCAACATGTACTGTCAATCGATAGTTGAACACGTAAATTATTTCAAATACTCACTGCAGATCGGTGCCTCTAAAAAAGTCGTCTAGAGGGATGTTTGAAGGAGCAAGAGCTCTTCCCTTTAGTGATGTTTTCGGAGGCGCAGTACGTGATTGTAAATGAATAGTGTGTGGAGTCTGACACAATACCTGAACGATGCCGAAAATAAGAAGCTTACAGAGAGACTGGATAAAGTGCGGCATGAGTAAATCTTGGTTAAAGTAGATGATTTCCTGTTCATGTTTTATAGCAAAAGTGGTGAGTAAAGAAGCACTTGCAGGAGTCAAAAATAGCTTTGGCGTGTCGCTGTGGGAGTGACTGTCGAGATGGTCCATGTGGAGAGAACTGATGTAAAGTATAATTATGGGGTAAGAGGAGGCCAGCTGCAACCGCTTCCTCATGAAACCACAAGATCGTCGAGTAAAAAATGACATGGGTTCACATCGATGAGTTTATATCAGGGAGTCGACTTAACTGAAAAAGGCGATTGGAGATTTTGTGAAGGTGTGGTCTTTACTGGTCCTTATACTAAGCATACTTGAGTAATATTTGGTTTGAAGAGAGTTGAGGAGAGTTGACGGGGGACTCGGATTTTGCCAGTTGCTGTGACTTGTTAACGTTATGCAGCTGAACGCTGAAGTAATATTGAAGTCAGATCATCACTATTTCACCACTCAATTCCAACTGGACAGACTCCTAAATCACTAGCAGGTAGCAACTATGGGTGAGCTATTAGTGTGATATCTCGGCTAGAACATTTACCCTTAGACCTGCGGTAATCTACAGCTACAGGAGAGATTATCAACCTGAACGCTCCTCATGCACCTCATCAGAATGCCATCGAGGCTTTCACTATAGTTCTTCCAACAATCAAGCAAGAAATAATCAAATGGCGGCACCATTGGGATCAACACGAGCCCAAAATGTGGTCTAGAGCTGCTAGTATCTCAGACCAGGATTTGACGAACTTTGACCCCAAGGCCGATCTGATTGAGGTTACTACTACGACTGCTCTCAGCCTGAGGATCCCACATATTTACGAAGTGATAGGTTCGGAGTGCGGCTACGTCGTATGGAAACATCATCCTCGGAAAGATCAGGATACCCGCCGTCAAAGACGAGCAGGGTGATGGTTTCATTCACGTCAGGTACATGTGTTTTCGAGTTACTGAGTTGCCGAAATGTATTGACCAACGATGGGCATCAGGATCCATGACCCTCCCAACAGGGTAAGCAATGATTTCCATGTATTTAGTTGTTCAACCTCAATGTTTCATCGCAGGGCACGGAGGATGTCACCTTCCATTCTTTATTCACAGACGAGCGTGCGCCAGGTGTACTGCCAGGTGAATACACTTGGCGTGCTATTCAGACAGCCGACACACCGTTGGAATTTTTCAATGAATGATGAAGGATCTGTACATTAATTTTACCGCATGTACAACTAAGAACATAGGTTTTGGACGAAGGAAGATCCCATATATTATTGGTAGTAGTACACCTGGGGTCATTTGATACAAGAACGAGAGGGGTTTGCATGAGACTACTAGGTGCTTGGCCATCCCAGTCAAGGAGAGCATGGAGCAATGTCATACAATGCACAATAGGATTTCGAGGTGCGAAATAGGATAAGTAGTACATATGTACGAAGCTCAGCAATATCAAAAGACTTGGAACGTCCAGACACAGAATCCATGCAGCTTTACAAAAAAAAATGAAGGAAATAAAAAAGTGGAGAGAGAGCACGCAGTACACAGTGAAAATAGGATGAGGAGTGTGTGGTAATATATGGACCAATTACAAGATATTGGTCACCATCGTAGAGGATACAATGGAATGATGTTCTCTGCCACCCATTGCGGACATAGTAACACATCTTGTAAGTCACTTGGTGGCAGCTTGGTCGGCAGGGAATCTCCATAACCGGCAATGTCGGGTATTGGACCAAACCGATCGGTCACAAGATTCGACTGCAGCGCAGCGCTGTCAAAGGGTGATGGTGTTCTTGGTGGTAAGGTGGCAATATCAGAACCATCCAACCATGGCCATGATTCAGAATGATTGGTTCCTAAGTGACCTGAGATACATGTCCCCATCAAGTCATCCGGGAAAGAGGACATCTGTATGGTATGGTCACCAGAACAGGACTCAGTGGACGATGGTGAATAAGTGAGGCCTGGGGTTCGAGGGCTGGGACTCTGGGTTGAATTATGTAGGTATTGGGCATATCCCGATGTTGATGGACAAAAGTCAATAGCCTTGACAGAGGGAAACATGAATGATCGGTCTTAAGTAAAGTTCCGAAGCTTACCTTGGGTGGTTCAGTTTCAGTCATTTGCTCAGGAGAACATAGTGAAGGCCGCCAAGGAACATCTTCAGCTTGGGCCACAACAGAGACCGTGGCATATGACTCAGTAGGAAGTGTCTTGCATCGCCTGAGACCACGATTGCGGGGTGGTTGAGAACTCAATGAAAGCGGTTCACTTTTATCGTCCTGAGGCAAAAAAGCGCTTGGGGCTGAGGCAAAAAGCGAATTTTCGCTTTGTGATCTAACCACGGCTCGGGTCGGTCCAAGGACAGGGCTAGCCTGTGATTGCGTCGAGAGTTGTTTACCGACCCAGAGCCGCCAATCAAGAGCTTCACCTAGTGCACGTTCACAGCGGCCGATTTCACGCGGAGGTAAACCCGAGAGCTTGGCCCAAGCACGATTAGAGTAGCACTTGTCTTGTGTGAATTTTGAGGCAAGTATTAACGAAGCTAAGAATGCGCGCCTAGGACACAGAAGCGGGGATGGAAGGGGAGGGAGAGGTGGAAGAGTTGAGAATGTCGGCTTCTGCACTGTCTGGATTGCACCAATCTCGCTGTCGAAGAAAGAATTTGTAATGTCGGTATCAAGACCATCGTCACGGACGCGCACAGTCGCCATACCATCATCGTCCTGCCGACCAGTACAGATATTGTTGACAGGGGGGTCAAGAGACATGGCAAATTCGATTTCGCGTTCACGTTCAATTTCAGCTTCCGTAGCAATGACGATTGCGTCACTTATGTCAGGTTCACCTTTGACGCCCTCTCCCGACTGCTCCTGACGGGCGAGCTGGGGAATCTTCGAACGGATCGCCTCTAGATAGCATAGAGCCGTCTGAAGAACACAGCCAGAGGTGCGTGAACGCCTCAGTACCTCGTGGACGAAGGCTTTAATCGGCACAAGGTTGCTTCGTGTACCTAAAGTGCTTGTGTTTTCTTGTTCGGGTGAGATAAATTGTTCAGCGATGGCCGAAGGAGATGAATTTGAAGCTGAGAGAGGAGACGGGTGTGTGGAAGGGGAGACAGGAGACGGGAGCTGGGTGTTACGATTTCGAGTTTGTAGAGGAGGTTTCTGGTTGATAAGGGAACACTGGTCAAAAGAATGGTCACCAGCTACCATAGAACGTGCTGAGACCACAAAAACAGGTGGGATATCTTGCGGGCGCCAGATTTCACACAGGGATTTGACGGCTTGATCTACAAGCGCACGTGCGTTAGTGGAAACAGACTAAAAGACAGACACATAGAAGAGGTACACACCAACCAGGCTGATAGCATGCTTATTGCGCTGGGAATCTCTTGAAGGAGAGTCCTTTGGATTGGGTGGGGTTGGTAGTATTTGACGGATTCGATCAATTTCGTGACTGGGTGTTGTTATTTGGGGAGATGATGGTACAGAGGAGGAGGGAGTATGCAGATATGAGGATGCTGGAGACGATCGAGAGGACGAGGAGGAACATGAAGGAGTCGGAATAGATGCGTAAGGTTGCCAGCGTACCCGAGTGCGAGTTGCTGGTGGCGCCCTATGGGCGAGAGAATGGAAAGCGTGCATGTTAAGGATTCTGGTGACTGAGCGGAGGTAATTTGAAGCGAGATAGTAGCGAGAAAGTTACTGTAGCTGGAGACTAGAAGAAGAAGAGATTAGGTTGACTTAGAGTACGCATTGAGAATAAAAGTGATGTATGTTGGGCACGAGCTTGGAACAGAGACGGCGAGTTTGGGGGCAATAAGGAGAGAGCGCTGGATGGACGGGGCAAAACGGGATATCGAGTCTGAATACATTGCGGTAGAGTTAGAGGCGGATGTCCAAATCAAAGATTTGGACTATCCGATACAAAGTCTATTCGTCAAGGACGAGTGGACTTTGTTAAAGACGAGTTAGAGGCGATGCAGGTACGAAGGGCGGGGATGAGCGAGGAGGGGCAATGGATGAGCGTTCTTTCGTTTGTTTTATGTATGCGGGAGTCACCAACGTCGGCGAGTCAGGCGGGCAACCCCCAGCTCTAACATGCGTCAACAAGGCGCCACATGACTCACAGCCCCCGACCTCACAGCTCTGACTAGTTCTGCTGTCACTGCAGTGAACAGCCTGCTTCACGCAGCAACCTGTTTTCAATGCTACCCATACCGGCCATGTAGTGCTCGAATACCCGACTGACTGGGAGTTAGCACTGGCGACGCCGGGAGTGCCGGCTGCCCTCATTTATTACATGTGACATTACCGTGCTACCCGTGGAGCAAATTGGAAAGAGCGTAGCTTGGGCTAAGCATCATTTTACGACTTACTTCCACATCGCCCAAGGTCCCTCGTTAAACTGCACCTGCAGCCCCGCACGCCTTTGTGTCCAACATATGTTCCGTTGTGATGCAGGATGTTCACATATTGGTCACGTTGTGACAGTTGCAATTAGTCGGACAGTTCAGCCCGCCACGATGAATTCTCCATCTTTCTTCCTACCCTCTTGTTTGCTGTCATGAAGGCCTCCGCCACCTTCCTGGTCCTCCTCGCCACTATTCTTACCGTCAGCGCTGGTACCCTTCATGACAGTCGTGCCTTGATTTCTCGTCACTCCAGGATTTCTGTTCGTCCTCCCACACTCGTTGCTAAATCGGTCAGGAAGAGATGTAAAGCTCGTACTTCTACCATCATCAAGGCCGCCGTGAGCGCTATCTATCCAAGTTCATCCTCTTTCACGCCTCATCTTCGTCGCAGACTACTACCCACACTACGTCGTCCAAACCCAAGACCACTGCCAAGGCCGCCGTCGCCAGTCCCAAGCCCCAATATCAGCCGCCAAAGTCCAACAACATCGTTTCCGGTCTCCTTAATGTTAAATCTAACTGTGGTCCCATCGGCGCAACAAGTAACTGTAGCTATATACTCAGTGAGGGCGCTGTTTTTCGCTGACTGCGAGCTTAGAGGCAACCACTCGTACAACTGGTCCCAACGGAAGCATCGATTGGCTTAATTGCGGCCTCAGTAGTGGTGGCTGGTCTCCCCCCTTCTTTCGCATCAGCGACGTCATATCTGTGTCTCTATCTTCTGCCGTCAACTCCGGAAAAGGTCCATTTTTAGCATGCTCGAAGTATGTACATCTGTTTGAGCAATACGGGAACCAGCACGGCATACCGCCCATAATGCTTGCAGCGTTTGCCATGCAGGAGAGCTCTTGCAACCCGAATACTGTCGGTGGTGCAGGCGAGCAGGGTTTGATGCAGATCACCAAAGACAAATGTGGTGGCGCACCAGGTGGCAACTGTAAAGATCCTGTTCGTTTTTGGTTCATATGCCTGCTTTCTTTATGCTCACTCGTAAACAGGATTTCAATATTCGAACTGGGGCCAGGTTCTTTTCTGACACCTTGAACAACTATGGTGGTGACTTGCTTACAAGTATTGGTTCATACAATGGTTGGCGCAAGGGATTAACCTACGTAAGTTCTTTTTTAGTCCGCTCTCACTCGAACTCATGCACCCCCCCCCCCCTATGATACAGGGCCAGGCTACCGCTGCAGCTAAGACCAGCTGCTGTCGATGCCAGAATAATCTTGACTAGTAAGTACCAAATCTCGACTTTAAGAAACTCGAGGATCAACAGTCTTGCTCGTCTAGCCTGCATCAATTCCTCAACGGTTGGTTGCAGAACATTGACGCGTACAATAGCAACTTCCGCCTCGGCAAATACTTTAACCTGGATGTTTGCCATTAACCTCACGATCACCTTCCCGCTGTCATTCCTTTTCGGTTACATCGCCCCATGCCCGCCCGTATTGTATATGTGCAGCACCTTACGTTATAGTATGACTTGCCTGTGGCTCGATCATCAAGATACCCTACCTACCCTTCTCCAATATTACTTTTACTATCAAGTCGCTCCTACACGAAGCCGATAGGATCATGTTAGACACATGCCTGAGTTTACGTACCCTCATTATGCGCTGTCCATCGCAATGCCACTATGTATAAGACAAATTTTGGCGCGTGAGAAGACTTGTCAAAAAATAAACCACTTCTTGGTCGCCTCAGTACTATACAGTAGGTTTTGTGAAACTACACAATTCGAAGTATGAGCGACACATCCTCTTTGTCTCCTTCGATATCACCTGCTACGTCTACTTCGACACTACCATCCTCTGTACCTTCTCCAGAGCTGCAAAATCTGTCTCTTGATATTGGGGTATCAGAAGAAGATAAGGCTGAAGCACTTCATCTTAAGGGTCAGGCGAATAAAGCGTTCACAAGTGGGCACTCTCTTTCGCTTAAGCTCTCATCACAGTTTTGATGCATAACTTCATCCCCACCCAATAATCCCTCCTTCAGGCCACGACTTCCCTGCAGCAGTGAAATTCTACTCTGGCGCTATAGAGAAGAACCCCAATGAACCCACGGTGTGGTGTAACAGAGCCTACGCGCGCATGAAACTTGAGGAATTTGGATATGCACTTGCTGACGCCAGTACGCTTGAGTCCTTGTCTGTTTTGTGTGGAGATCTTGTTCAAAACAATAAATAGCTCAAGCTATTCAGATCGATCCTCGATACGCGAAAGCATACTATCGGTACAAGAACTGCGTCTCCTGCTTTTACAATTTTTGACTCATTTCCTACTTTAGTCGTGCAACATGTTACATGCAAATTCTGAAGCCACAGTTGGCTGTGCTTGACTTCAAGAAGGTTTTAACTCTAGAACCCAAGAATGAAACGGTTCGGACACAATTAGTATCGACACAAAAACTAATACGGAAGATAGAATTTGAGAAGGTGCGTGGCGGCCATGGTTTACCCAATTAGTCGCCAACTTTTCTCGTTTTGGGCAGGCCATTGAGATGGAGGGGGAGAAAAGTCCGGTGAGTAGATGCTATGAGATAATAACCGAAGGTCAGCTTAATATACAATTCTGCATCCGTTTTATTATTCACCATAGCGCTGTTAGGTGGCTGCGAAGTCGATAATTCCTATGCTGGGCCAAAACTGCCTTTCGAGGACGGAAAGTATGGCATCACACACAAGTTCATAAAGGATATGATAGAGTGGTTTAAGGATGGGAAAATGCTACCAAAGCGTTATGTTTGGGAGATCGTTCTTGGAGCTCACGAGCACTTCACGAAGACCCACAGTTTGATCAACGTCGACCTACAGGATGGAGTTACCTGCGATGTCATAGGGGACGTTCACGGTATGCCCCACTTTACATGCGTATTCGGAAATTTTTCATATTCGAATCATAAAAGGGCAATTCTACGACATGCTTCATCTTTTCTCACTGACTGGCGAGCCTAGCGAGAAACACTACCTCTTAATGAACGGTGATCTCGTTGATCGAGGATCCTGGTCTATCGAGGTTATTCTGACCGCTTTTGCGTTCAAATGTAAGCATATTGTTTAGTTACCCCTCTGCTTCCTACCTTTTCTATTACATCTAATGCCAAACAGGGCTCTATCCGCAATTTATGTTCATTAATAGAGGCAACCACGAAGCAAAAGATATGAATCGCACTTATGGTTTTGAAGGGGAAGCGAAACACAAGCATGGTGAACAGTCATACAAAGTCAGTGATATATTTCAAGTCACAACACTCCTGAGCTGAGGGGATGTTAGCTTTTCGCTCATGTCTTTACGACGCGTTAGTATGCTTCTGCTTATTGTGTGCAGGTTTCCTTGACCCTATTATACCAGTTCCTCTGTCGACACTTGTGAGTGCAACAAAACCACCAGTGTCGTCGGGAATGCCCCATCCCATCCTCTCACCAGAGGGCTTGAAACGATACTTCGTGGTACACGGGGGACTATTCAGCAAAGATGAAGTTACATTAGAGGACATTCGTAAAATCGATCGAATAGGCAAACAGCCTGGTCAGGAGGGTTTAATGTGTTGGTAGTCATTGTTTATTCAACTACATGTTAATTCTGACAGCTTCCTGTAGGTGAAGTAGGGGATTTATACATCATTCTGTTACACGTCATGACTCAGGATGCACTGTAGCTGCTCTGGACCGACCCTCAAGATGCTCCTGGCCGCGGTCCGAGTAAACGAGTAGGCGTCTTCAATCAGCCATTTATATGCTGCTGATCTTGATTTTATAGGGCGTCGGCATTGCATTTGGGCCTGATGTAACTAAACGATGGTGTACCTTGAATGGCGTTACTGGTATCATTCGGAGTCACGAAGTTCGACAAAGTTAGACCTTGTTTCAAAGTACCGTCCAGTGCACTAAATCATATCTGACAGATGGATACCAAGTTGAGCACGATGGGCTTTGCACTACCGTAAGTGACAAGCCACTCAACATGAACTCACTTAAGAACTTGCACATAGGTATTTTCTGCTCCAAATTATGTGGACCAGGTGGGCAATAAGGGTGCATTTGTGAGGGTATCTTTGTTTTACATATATTACGCTGCTCACCGTCCTTTCAGATTCGCATTGACTCTGCCGGAAACCAGCAATACTTTCAATTTGATGCAAGACCTCATCCGCCATTAAAGCCAATGGCATATGTACAGGGAGGGCTCGGGAGTATGATGATGTAGAATTTTCCGCATTAGAGCATCATAATTTACGGTTGAATGATGGTCCCATCTAAGTCAAAATGTAATGGAACTCTTACTGGCAGTCTCATGACGTGGGCTAACGGCAAGGACAAAGAACAGAGACGTTCGGTTGAACAATGTTATGTTCATCAAGCGTGCGAAAATGTAGGACTTCCTTATTAACTCTGACACTAATTATTCTATACCTTCGACAAATCTGCGCCTTAACTTAGGAGGCATGGATAAAACGAAATCGAGGCTAGCTGCATTCTTTGACAATGACGATGAAGAACCTTCGTTCCCAGTGCGACGAACAGAGTTACTTCCCCTCCCGCTTCACACTTATTAACCGCTATAACCTAGCAAAAGACAGTCGATGATGCAAAGTTATCACAGTACACGGCTGGTAAAGTACGAAAATCACGAAGGGAGAAAGAACAGGAGGCTGCTGAGGCAAAGAAACGTGAAGAAGAAGCAGATGCCGCCAAAGCCTATGCAGAGTTTATCGACGCTTTTGAAGGTGGGGATGCGGGAAGAAAAAAAGGAGGTACAGGTTTTGTGAAGGCATTAACGGAAGCTAAAGCTGCATACGTTCCTGATGGCAAGGCAGCTTTGGAGCCGCAGTCTCAGGCAGGACCGTCTGTGCATCGGGTCGGTTCTATGAGCGTTTCATAGCCATCCCCACTAATTCATTTTCCCAGTCTCCGTCACCACCGTCTAGCGTAGCACTAAAACCAAAGGGGAAACGAGCAATGGATGCGTTTCTGGAAGAGATAAAAAGGTGTGTATATTGCTCTTTTGTGGCATATCTAGCAGAGATGAAATCCACTGCAGGGAGCAAGCCGAACGTGAAGCAAAGTTCTCCAGGCATGGTAAATTCTCTTCGTTTCCTAAGTTGTTCTTGAGATTATGTCACTCTATTAGCCCATGGACATGGCCGATCAGTAACTGCCTTAGCTGGTGAGAGGCTTTTGTAATACAAGTGACCATAGTTTATATTTCTCTTGAAAAGCCTACGAGGGACAAAGTGGTAGCAAGGATCGGGGCGATCCTCAAGTGTGTCGTTTATTTCAAGCCCACTATTACAAACATATGACTGATGTCATACCTCCAGACCTCCAATGTGTTTGTCGCCAATCTACCACCTCATGTAACAGAACAAACACTGGGCACATTTTTTGCACGAGTCGGCCCTGTTGGCTCTGTCAGTTCATGATATCTACCTTGCCTTCTTACGGACTGCTTATAATTACCAAAGGTGAAAGTAATGTGGCCAAGAAACGATGCCTCGATTGGCCCTGGCGCTGACATGACTGCTTCTCGCCGAACGAAAAACGCTGGACTCAGTGGGTTTGTCTCTTTCATGAAACGAAAAGATGCGGAACGCGCCCTTCGCGAATATGATGGATTCGATTGGGGCGGCTCTGTTCTACGAGTCGGATGGAGCAAGGCCGTACCCGTCGCCTCAAAAGCCTTATACGGTGCGGCCAAATATTAACGTATATTTCCTTACACTTAAACTTATGCTTACACAGTTTCCGAAGTCAATAAGGTGAGGAATTGGAGCCGAAGCCGAAGCCGAAGCCGCTCATGGGGTGGCAGACGCTCTCCTTCCCCTATCCGCACCAGAAGCCGTTCCCGCTCGCCGCGATTCCGAAGATCTCGCAGTCGTTCACGTCGGACTCGCTCACCACGAAGACGACATTCTCAGGGTCCTGAAAGTCGAGGACACATGGAAGAAGAGGAAGCAGTGACGGACACATTCATCCGTGCCGTCGCAGCTGAAATTAAAGGCCATGATGCTAAATACGAGGAAACTCTGCGCGAGCGTGAACGGAACAATCCCAAATTCGCCTTTCTTCTTCGCCGCAATGTAAGTAGGTTTCTCGAACCTTTCTTAGCCCGTTGATCATCAGCATCAGCATCGCCGTCATGCCTTCTATCGCGGTCTAGTTGAATCTGAACAAACTCTAGAGCCGGAATTTGATGACGAGGAAAGTTTTTTTTTCCCAATGAGATAGATGAAACTGCTAAGCAGTACCTTCAACAGGGTTACAACTCAGTCTATTCAACCGATTCTGCTGAGGAATCAGAAAGGGAAAGGGGGCGGAAAAACCAACTTGGCAAGCTCGCGCGCCGCAGATTTGAATCTATGCTCCGTGCCTTGACGGGAAAGAGAGGGGAAATGGCTCGTTGTATGGCTTTCAGTCTTGAACATGCTGAAGCAGCTCATGAGGTACATCTTCTCATAACCTTCAGCCATTACAAAAATTAAATACTCCATAGGTTGCGGACATCATCGTCGCGTCCTTGCTTGTAGATAGTACTGCAGTTCCTCGCAAGGTTGCACGTCTTCACCTCATTTGTGACATCCTCCACAACTCGGCTGCGTCTGTTCCAAGCGCATGGAAATTCCGTCTGGAGTTCCAGTCCCGCCTTGGTATTGTATTTGACCATCTTGCAAACATTTACCACTCGTTTCCTGGAAGAATAACCGCGGAAACCTTCAAAAAGCAAATAACCGCAATTGTAGACATCTGGGAAGACTGGATTGTCTTTCCTCCTGACGTTACGGCCGAACTGAGGTTACGGTTGGATGGAAACAGAAAGGAAGAAGCCCAACAGACTAAAGAACAAACGACTTTGGACACTACCTCGAAGAACGCAGATTATACCTCCCGCTTCAAAGCAAGTACCTTCCAGCTTACAACAATGGAAAACATCACACCACCCGACCCAGAAGACGGCGGTGAACCGATGGACGTCGAGAGTGACGTTGATGGAGAACCTGTCGATGATGTCGATGGTGTGCCTGTGGAAGCCGACGTGGATGGAGAACTACTTGAGGATCATGTTGATGGGGAAGCTTTAATCGACATAGGTGATGTCATGGTCGACGACGATGTAGATGGCGCCCCAGTCGAAGACGACGTCGATGGAATGCCGGTGGATATAAGTGTTGATGGTACAGTATTGGTGTAACACTTTACTGCAGAGGGTGTAGATTTAATTTTATACAATGGCACCCTTCCCTGGGACAAGACCCGTCCTTGGGACAGATCGAGTTAGCATCTGTAATTTTGCCTGGTATACATCATGGCGTATATATGCCTCATGCATCTGGGGAGCTGTCAAGGGGAGGGACAAACTGTTAAAACACAAAGGGGAAAGGAGTACGAAGTATGATTTTCACCAAAAAAAACAACTTTTGTCTGAAGCTTCTGAGCCACAAAATATAACCCTTGAGTTTATTGATATTGGGTATGTGGCACGTTTCTTCTCCATATCAATAGTGGGTCGGACAGAGCCCGTTATGACCCAAAATCGTGCTGGGTTTGTCGAGTTGTCTTTTGGCAGAAGTTACATTTGTCCAAAGGATGGGGGACGCAACAAGATGTCCCCACGAAATTACCATTCTTCAGCCATCCACATAGTATTTACTGTAATCAACTACCCTTGTAAAAAGCGAGGTAGGACGACCAACTGTATATGTATGCTGAAAAAATACTCAAATTCCAACTAAGGCCGCTTTAATTCCATCTTCAAAAAATTTTGTCACGAGTACCACACTGTATGGTCATTTTCCAATGACCCTCTGATCTGAGTACTTAAAACCCTGGATTATTGACTGCGTTAACGAGAATAGCAACAAATAGCAGCTAAAATTTTGTAGGTAGTCTCCAAATTAAATGTATGTTGTTTGTCCTCGTATGAGAAAACTAGAGTCAGCATCGCCTCAGCTCCAGGAGTCACTGAAAATTTGCATTGAAATTTGTTAGTACAATGCAGGTACTGTAACTAGCTTATCCAACGGCCTAAGTCAATTAACTTTAAATGATAATTAATCTTGATAACGGCGTTGAGGACGACCAGGATTAGACGCTATCCTCACGATCGCATCTTTAGCTGCCAGGATGGCTATTTCCGAACCTACAAGTGTAGGCGTTGAATGAATTATTTCATATAGCTCTCTAGGAAAACTCACCAATAATGACAATAGTATTATCTTCCCTGCCAACGGTGATGTCGGCACCAGTCTCAACACGAAGCCGCGCTACGTTTGCACCTTTGGAGCCAACAATCCTTGGAAACACAGACCTATCTGACAAGGTGAGGTAACCGACATGAGACATATGTTGGGCTTGGCCAATAGCCTCTTGAATAAGCTTCTGTGCACGGTCTAGACTTGCTTGGTCGCGCGCTTTGAGCGTCCAGAGTGAATCACCATCCTCAGAATCTTGATAGTTCGAGACCACCTCCCATTGAGTCTCCATCGATAATTCATCCTCAAGCTCGTCGATGCGAGCTGTTCCGGCTGCAGTTGACACGGGCTTGGGGGGTACGGCTGACTTGGATGGATGTTGCGACTGGTCAACCTGAACGCCGAAGGAGCGCAGAGTCCGGAAGAAGTTACCCTGCTGCGAGATTGCATGATGATATTTCAATGGGACAGATGCAGTCCCAACAATCCCAGCTGGTGCTACGGGCTTGATCTGACCCTTCATTGAATGTTGTAAATAATCAATATCACAAGTTATGAGTGGTAGTCGCTCACCTTGAGCTCCTCGATTATTGCTTCGCAAGCTGCACGAGAACCAGAAACCTTGACTAGGTTTGCTGCCTCCACATCTGCCAAGTCTGCGGAGTTCTCAGGTTCTCCAACCTGGGTGTAAGAGCGGGAACCGGGGAACTGAATCTGAACATCTCTCTTATTCTGCAAATCATTGAGATGTTGCCCGCCTCGACCAATGAGAGCGCGGTGCTGTCCAGCAGGGATATCTACACCAAGGACAACGCGGTCACGAAGGTTTGCGACAGCTTTTTCGAGTTCATTTTTAATTTTATTGACCAATTTTGGCTCGCCACGGAGTTTAACCTCGTTGGATGGTTCGCCCTGACGAGGGCTGATCCATGTTAACTTGATGATCCAGTCTTACATACAAGTACTCACAATCTGATTAGCCCAGCCTGGAGCTTCGGGTCCGAAGGGCCTCCACATCGGGTGACAAGTTCCTTGAGACCTTGCCCACCAGCACCGATCAAGGTGCGGTGGAATCTGCTCTCTACAACCACTGAGACAGTAATTTCCTCTGCTATTTGATCAGCAATGGCAACAATCGCGGCTTTGGCTGCACTGATGGCTTTCTTGGTTCCTCGGACAGTTATGTTGGTCACAGAGCTACTATCGTCAGATCCTTTATCAACATCGATCTGGGCTCCAGTATCATCCTTGATTTCGTTGATTGATACGCCACCTTTGCCAAGGATGCGAGCAACTGAGCGATTAGGAACGGTGAACTTGAGGACGTTGTTTGATTCTTTCTCGAATTCGACAGCCTTAAGTTGAAGGCTTTTTAGTATGCCATAGACATAAATACTACACAGCATACTCACATCTAAAAGCTCTGACTTAGCACCAGCAACACCTCTTTTACCGCCCTTTATTAAAACCTCATCTCCCTTGAGCTGCTCCCTAGTTGTACCCTCACCATTTTCCGTCGATTGGCGCGGGAAGGTGATTTTGACAGAATATTTCTCCTCGAGTCGTATGGCATATTTGCCACTTTGGCCGATAAGAGAAGAGTGATACTGTCCAGGAATTTTGAGGATCTCAGATGTTTCATCTGCCTAGGACATAGAAATCAATTACAGCACGTTTCTTTGTGAGAAATACACTCACAAGCCTTTCGACCTGGTTAATAATCCTCCTCTTTGCTTCCTCCACATTCTCTTGACGTCCAGTGATCTACAGAAATCAACTTCATACCGTGTATAGCAGAAACCCTTAATACTCACTTTGATTTTAGACTTCTGGTGCACGGTCTTCTTCTTCTTGCCACCTTCCTTCTCTTTTTCCTCCACATTATCAGAGACATCAACCTTGACTCCGAGCAGTTCACGTAGTTTGTTGACGCCAGCACCATGCGCACCGACGATACGTCCCACATATTCTTTGTCAATGTCAAACTCGGTAGACTAGCAAGCTGATCAGCATGGACACATCCACTTGAAGATTCACCATACATGACTATTCACAATCTCGTCGTTTTTAGCATTCTCGACGATCTTGAGGATTTCCTTGACAGCTTTGTCGACATCTACGCTGGCGCCACGGACGAGAATCACGTCCATAGTGGAAGGGACAGCAGCCTCTGCACCGACCTTGATTGACAGAGTCTTGTCCTCACCGATAAGCCTAGAGAGTAAGTGACCATCAACCAAAGTCAGGTTTGAAAAAAGGTTTAACTCACGCATTTAGAGTGGTACCGCCATGCCCCACGATAGCATCATGCCAACGCGCCTCGACAGAGACCGTTTCACTCTTGACATCGGCGGCATCCTTGGCAAGTTTCAAAACCTCTTTCTCGACGTCGTCAAGATGTTTATTCTTCTCGTCAAGTAATGGTGATGCTGACGAAGACAATGGATCATAGACCAGAACAACTGATGAAGACTCTGTGGATTCATTGGGGAAGATCACCAAGACGTTATGTGAGTCGTGCATCTGCTTTAACCTGAATTGACAAGAGTCATTAAACATGTCACACGTGCACAAAAGGAGGATCCATACTTCTTGGCGTTCTTGCCAGTGATGACACGGTGAACAAGCCAATCAATAGAAATCGTCCTAGTGCCGCCAATGAGTTTACCTACGAGCTCAGAAATTTGCCTGACGACAGCATCAACAGAGGATTTCTCCCCGACAATGTCAATGTTGAGCGTCGGTACTTTCTCGGCAGCCGCAGGAGTTGGAAGAAATACCGAAACACCAGGATGAGCGGCCGTCAAGGTCTTCGCATACTGAATGCGGACTAAGTAAGTCAATATTTGCTGTGCGGTTGTGATCGGTCCTGGAAGTGGAAACTCGTGGATGTACTGAGAATTGGCACGCTCCATGACGGTACCAAGACCTGCAGGTAAGTCCAAACCTTGACCCCAAACCGTAACCTCTTCACTAGGATCATCGTGGTCAGCTACAACAACGGCACACTTGCTTTTGGCCATAATTTCTTCGATAGCCTTGCCAACAAGGAGGCGATGCTGGCGTTTGGGAAGTGAAATTTTGAGGGACGTGAGACTAGTATTAAATCCGTCGACGGTAGCCCTGATTGCTTCGACAACGCGGGTAACAGCCTCACGGTCACCGTTGACAGTGATCTCACGCGCCTCAGCATTAAGAGCCAGATTGACACTCACACCCTCTGCAGCAGCCAGGAAGGTAGGCCGCCTAGCGAGGACGAAAGGTAGAACATGGGGTGGAATGTCTCGGATGCGCTGCGTGGACTTAGAGGTCTTGGATGATATGATCTGGTTCAAGAGGGCCTGCGCTTCGTATGCAAGCGGCGTAGGGCCAGTTAAAGTGACGGGAACAGTGGGTTCCTCGTCGTCATCCAGGGAGACAGGTGTAGCCTTTCCGGAAACCGTATGACCATTACCATTGGATATTACGAGTGTGTCCCTAGGCGGAATGTCCACTTTGACACTAGTTTGATCACGAATTTGCTTGAGGGTAGCACCTGTGGCTGTTAAGTACTCGTCTTTCATAGCAGCATATTTTCCCATACCTTTGGGACCAATAATGGATCCAATGGTGGACGCCGGTGCTTGAATAACCAGAGTGATCTGGCTCGCATGAATATCAATGAGACTGATGACAAACATGTGGTTCTTACCATGGGGCTAACAAGTGCAAGAAGACTGCGTTTGGCCTTGTCGAGCTCTTTTTGAGTATCTGCCTTGATGTGGAACGTGGTCTGACGGGCCTTTTGGTTGGCCGAGGCTTCGACTTTAACCTTATATTTTGCCATAACTGCCTTCATAACGTCTCCTAAGGTACCTGGCTTTCCGTCTTTACCCATGTTGGAAAGGTCGATAGCACCCAGAGTAAATGAGTCTGCAAAGACGGGAGGTTTGACGACGGTGGGCTTGATACGTGGACCATTTGCAGAGCCCCAAGCAGGCTTGTTGACAGTGGAGGAAGCAGGAGTAGACGAAGCAAGTGAAGGAAACGCAGACTGCGAATCGGTGTCCAGTTCAAGGCCGGTGGGTGGTTGGGCCCTGTGCGCCTTGGGAGTAGGGTCAGCCAGCGAGGGAAACGGGTCAGGAGCACCTTCGAGTTGGTGCCTCCGCTGGGAGGCTGTGAGTGAACGAAAAGTGCAATTGACGAACAATATACCTGGAGGTCGGCAGCAGAAAGAGCCATGTGTTCGGGTGTCCAGAGAACGAGTAAGCCTTTGACGGGGAAAGACCTGTGTGCGGCTGAGGAGACCGCAGTGAGTAATTGTAGTTTAGATTCAACGCTGCTCTGCAACGCGACGCTTTACGTACATTGACCGTGCGACTTTTTCGACGTGGCAATTCTTATCGCGCCGTTGTATCACGATAACACTGTTTTCCCCTCTTAATATTTCAAGCTCGTTAGCACCCCCATTGCGTTAAATAAAAACACAGGCAGAAACAAGTCAAAGACTGGCTTCTGTTCATTCAAAATTAGGGTCCCAAAGTGATCGATTCGATTAATCACGTGACATCGGTAGAAATATCCGTCGACGTGTTCGGGTTACTCAAGCATGGACTCTAGTGTCGCTGGCTAGCCCTCCTTATAAATCTGCTCTATCGTGCTTAAGACTAGTATCGGTGACACCCCCGAACGTTACCATCTCCGACCCAACGACGTATGACGCCGCCATTGCGAGTATGCCTCCTCCTATTGTTCCTCCAACTCATGGAGCAGGTCGTTCTCGCCAACTCCCTGCTTTCTGACGCTTCGGTCAGAAAAGGCATCCACGAAGTCCTTGACCATCAGCCGCTGAAGCACTCTGAGTGCAAGAACTATATAGTACGTGCAGTCGCATCTTGTGCTCCGCCCATGCACTCAAAAATGTCAAGCCAACTGGCCCAATAGAAACGACCATGTGCGACTACGAAACAGTGGAGAACGTCAGTGAGGAACTGTTTAGTAACCTGTCCGATCTTGTCCGCATGCCGTTCTTTAAATATTTCCGGGTGAGCGTCATTCTTCCCTTCCCCCCCCAAAAAAAAAGAAAATTGCACCTATAATGCCATAAATCAGGTCGATCTATACCGTGAATGTCCATTTTGGAATGAATACGGCTCATGTACGGACCCGGGGTGTGCCATAACCACTGTGGACGAGGTGAGCGTTGTTCAGTACCACTGTCAGTGTGCCTAATTTCATTAAAGAGTGATGTGCCCGAAAAATGGCGCTCAGTGACCCTGAGCAAGGTAGAATCGTCCTCCATTGAAAAAGTACGCCTGTTAAATTTTGCTGCACGTCCCAGCTAATGCCTTCAAGCGCCAGGAACTGCCTGGATGCTACTACCGCGACTCTGATTTCTGTTTTTTAGATGACAATACGGGTCAGTGTACACTTTTATCCTGATGTGTACTCTGAACTAACCAATAATCAGAGGGAGATTATTTCGACCTTTCCCTCGTCCCGGAACGCTTCACCGGCTACTCTGGTCCAGACGCAAATCGAATATGGCGGTCAATATATGAGGAAAATTGTTTCGGCATGTCAGAAATAAATCTCATGGGCACAAAATCTCCGGCTCCTGTGTCTCTCCCAGATTCTATGATTGAGATATTTGCAGACGATAAGCATAACATCGATCATGCAGAGCATTGTCTGGAGAAAAGAGTATATTACAAGGTTATCTCAGGTGCGTGGTCATGCATCTTGCGGACGTCGTGAGCATCTCAACAGTATGTTTAGGCTTGCATGCATCAATTTCGACTCATATATGTGTTGATTACCTTAACCAAACCACTGGGCAGTGGGTGAGAACTGGTTGCACAGCGCTGGCAGAGCAATACTGACCGACGTTCAGGCGCCCAACCTAGAGTGCTTTATTGAAAAGGTGGCTTCACATCCGGAACGTCTTCAATATATCTATTTCAATGTCGTTCTCTTGCTTCGAGCCGTTTCTCGTCTGGGCCCCTATCTATCAGCATTTGATTACTGTTCCACTGGAACTCATGAAGATGATGAGGAAACACTTTCCAAAATTTCTAACATTGTCCACATCGCACAAAGTGTTGGAAGATTTGACGAAACCACGCTGTTTCGTGGGGAGAACGCCAACGTAAACTGATTCTTAAACTCTGGATTGATATTGCAATAATTAAACATTATCCAGGTGCTAAAAGAGGAGTTTAAGACTCACTTTCGGAATGTTACCCGTATCATGGACTGTGTGGGCTGTGATAAATGCCGCTTATGGGGCAAAGTACAAACTATGGGACTGGCAACGGCCATGAAGATTCTCTTTGAACTTGACGAAAAAACTCTCGAGTAAGCATAAAATTTCTTGTACCCGATCCCACTAATCGCCGTGAAGCCCCTACTCCAACGCTAACCTCCTTCAACGTACTGAAGTCGTTGCACTGATAAATACACTACACCGCTTCATTGAAAGTCTGGAGGCTGTCAACAAATTCCGCAGCATGTGGTCTACAATGGACTTGTCGGATTCGGATGACCTCATCACCAAGACGGAACACACCCTCAGCAAAGTAGGTACTTCGTCTTACGCATATGTCTCGGATACTTACAACAGCGCCCAGCCTCATCCGTCACCCCAAGTGAGACATGCTTCCACTGCAAATGCTTTCGAGAAAGCACAACTACGACTTACTTCTTTGTTTCGTGTCTGCAAAACCAGCACCGCCGACTGTTTGGGTTTCTTGGTGTCTTGGTTTTACCATGGAATCACCAACTTATTGTCTGTTTTTCGACTATCTGGGAAGGAGGATGGGCCTGGTGCCGCGCACGGAGAGCTATAGTCCAATGTATCATAGTGTATCTTGTCTACTAGTTATAATGTAGTAGTAGGTTGTAGTGGAACATCTATCATAATTACGTAAGGTACTATACCTGAGATCTGTTTCGCTCCTCAACCTGTGCTGACTTCTCACGTTCAGCTTTCATGCCGTCGTCGAGCTCTCTAGGTTGAAGTCTAAGTATGATTATCTTGGATGCTGAAGAGCAACAACGGTACAAGCAGCTACATGACACTTTTTCTGGCACCCCGACGCTGCGTTACCCAGAGAAGGCTGTGGCTCGTTCAGACTCCCCTCTTCCCGACTACGAAACATCCGAAGCTCGCCAAAAGCTCATAACACAGGAGTTATCATCGCATAAAGGTGTTGATCCAAAGCTCTGGCGCGCAATACTCTATGCATTCATCATATATGTTATATTATCCATCATTATTGGAGTGCCAATCATCGTTGTGGTGTGTCCGTCATCATATATTTTTAAAAGCCTTCCTAACTTTCTGCAGAAGAAAAGGGAGCATGATGTGCCTGTGGACCTTGGCCCACACTGGGACAATGACCCAGACGCAGGGACATCAATAAGTATCTACAATTCGGGCGTTTGGGATCTCGGTGATACTGCAAAGTGCAATTGGGACAGCACAGTGTCACACTCACCTCTACTTTTTACAGCCCAGTGCGTTTTCCCGAGATTTGATTTATAATTACCTTCTGAGCAATCATGTAGTGTTCAGCGCACTCTCAATTACTCCGGCTCCTTCTACATCCGCTCCAACATCTCTAACGCTTCTTCAAACACGAGTCAGCTTGCTGGGCATCTAGTAGTAGACATCAACCCCGATCCATCAGCTTCAAATGTGGTTTTTAATGTCAATGTCCAGGCGTCTAGTAAAGAGCTTCTTCGTCACACTTTGGCCTGTTTTATCGATTCTGGGAGTAACAGGGGGCTATTTATCTTTGTACGTCGCATTCCATTTCATTTTTATTATCCTTCATACTCATTTTGAACAGGTGACAAGACAACTGGCAGACGTGGACGATGTTAAGGTCAATATCGAGGTTTTGCTTCCCAAGAAAGGGACTTTAGCGCTCTTGGAAAATTTTACTACCTGCCTACCACAGTTTTCGCACAACTTTGGGGATCTAAAAAGCCATGTAACCATTAAAAACATTGCTATTGAAGGCGCTGGTTATGACATTGTTGCAGGCGTAGGTTCTAGTGGTCCAGAATTATTCATATTACTGACAAAACATTGATTTTATCTTTCAGTCTATAAAAGCTGCTAAAATCTCAATAAAGAATTCGTATGCCTCCATCATCGGTGACTTTCATGTCACCACAGCTCTGACGTTGGACGGAATTAAAGGGTGAGTGAGTTCATGTCTTGGGCCGCCGAAATTGCAGTTCTTGATGTATTTCTCAGTAACCTCAAAACCAACATCACCCTTGAACAACTTTCAACATCAAGTAGTCCCACTTCGCTCGTTTTGGATAACGGAGACGGGTGTGTGTATTTGGTTGGGATTTTGTCGATCTCTCATAAATTTGAAAACAGTTCAATAAATGCAAACGTTACGCTGCTTGCACCCTTGTCTCGCCGATCTGGCCCACACCCTCCCCCGTATACCTTTATTGCCAACGTGAAGACATACAATGGCCCGTTGAGATTCAAAGCTAGTAACGCAAATTATACATATCTAACGCCACTACATTTAACCGTACAAAACACTGACGGAGAAACGGATGTGTACCTGGATAACAACTTTGAAGGGAACTACAACATTCAAAGCAAGCTTGGGAAGCTCGCTGTGCGCAAGCCCTACCTTCCCTCGTCAATGGATCCCCTTGGTCAGAGACGGCAGAGATTATATCATTCTCAACAGCATACCTCAAGCCAGATGATGGGTTGGGTAGGATGGGGGAAGCAACCAACGAAATATGACGTTATACAGGGGCAAGTGAAAATAACAACTTCTCTCAGCTCGATCACTCTACACCTTGGCTCTGCCTCTGAAATGTGAGGACGATGTTGTAGTATCTATCATTTACCATAGTACCATGTAAAAGTAATTTCCGGACTGACAATTTGTATATACCCAAGGCATTAGTACGGTGGTGTCATTAGTATGCTTGAAGCGATTCTCTACTTGGCTCCACTTCAAAATTTGTTTATTCCTGTTTCATAAATATCAGATTTCTGTAACCAGGCGCCGTCGCCGAGCGGCGACGACTCAAACCTTGCTTATCTTGAGTGGGCTTGATCAATAATAATATGTTATTATGGCTGTTAATTTCTATCCTATACTTGCATGGCTCCGAAGAAAAAATGATAAAGGTTAAATAAACCAAAGGATGCACCCATGTGACCTGGAACACAAATGCAATGATTGTTTTCGATGGGAAAGACCTTGGCAAGCAAGGTAATACTCACCAACCGACACACCCCAGTAAAATTGTCTCTACTATGACTAACTTTTCGGTGCTTTTATGAATAATGTCATCCGCTAACACCGGCCACGGCCAAGCTTCGAAGAACTTCTAACGCTGGCGTAACTCGACGAATGGATTGCGTGATCATGAACCATCGCCTCGCACGTCATCTTTACATGCCTGTAAAACAAATTGCCTTTGATTTTCAATTCGAAATCGCTTCTTCTTGTATATCATCCCTTCACTCATACGTATGGCGAACGCTCCTCATGGAGGCACTCTTAAGGTACATTTCTAAGTTCATTACCTTCTGGTGCGCTGTTACCAACGAACTCGTAGGACCTGGTAGCGAGGGATGAAGAATTTTCTGCGGAACTCAGAGAAGAATCTCATATACTTCCCGGTCTTGTCCTTACAGAGGTGAGGTGTTAGACTGATAGTGAAGGAGACATCCTCAGCCAGTGACTAAACCCCCTAATTAGCGTCAACTCTGCGATCTAGAACTGATCATCAATGGTGGCTTCAGCCCTCTCGAGGGATTTATGAACGAGCGCGATTACACTAGGTATGTAGTGTGCTCCTTGCAGACCTGTCATATCTCATGACTTCATGTAATGTAGCGTCGTCGAAACATTAAGATTGGCAGACGGAGAACTTTTCCCTATCCCTATAACTCTCGATGTATCCCATGAAACGGTAGAACAGTTATCTATAGTGTCTGGTTCACGTATCACGCTGCGGGACCCTCGTGACGATGAACCCTTGGCAATTATCACAGGTTTGTCGTTCAGCTGGTACCATTACTTTACGTTTCTGAACTATGCTCAGTGGAGGACGTTTATACTCCTGACAGGGTTAAAGAGGCGATCAATGTTTTCGGCGCTGATGATCCTGCACACCCCTCAGTTTCCTACTTGCGTAATCGCGTGCAAGATTTGTACATTGGTGGCAAAGTTCAAGCTATTCAGCCGCCATCACACTTCGACTATGTCGCATTGCGATGTAGGTCATCTGTGTTCATGTTTACTTTTTTTGAAGCTTACGATCTACAATCTACTGTGTAGACTCCCCTGCTGAGCTGCGTTCTCATTTCAAAAAACTTTCGTGGAGGAAAGTCGTCGCATTTCAGACGCGCAACCCAATGCACCGTGCTCATCGCGAGCTGACAGTTCGTGCAGCGCGACAACGCCAAGCAGTCAGTATTTCCAAGTTTTTCTGTGATCAAACTTTTATCATTGTGCTTTGTGGAACAGAATGTCCTGATCCATCCAGTGGTTGGACTGACTAAGCCTGGCGATGTTGACCACTATACGCGTGTGCGCGTCTACGAGGCAATCATGGCCAAATATCCGAACGGAATGGGTCATCTTGCTCTTCTGCCCCTTGTGAGCGATCTTTTTCCATTTCACTCCGATGTCTCACCGGACGACCTTGAAGGCAATGCGTATGGCAGGTCCAAGGGAGGCTGTGTGGCATGCTATCATACGAAAGAATTACGGTGCAACACATTTCATTGTTGGGAGGGATCATGCTGGACCTGGAAAAAACTCTCAGGGCAAAGACTTCTATGGGCCCTACGATGCTCAAGATCTTGTTGCCAAATATCACGACGAGCTTCATATCGAGATGGTCCCATTCCAACAGATGACATACCTCCCCTCAACGGATGAGTACCAGCCTGTAGACGAGGTTCCCAAAGGTGTCCAGACGTTAGATATCTCTGGCACCGAACTACGCAGACGCCTGAGAACCGGTGCGCCCATACCAGACTGGTTTAGCTATGAGTGAATCTCTTCTTTTACGATGCCTTTCGTGCGCAGCTAAAGACTTGCATTAGCGCTGTGGTCAAAGTTCTTCGTGAAAGCTATCCACCACGCAATAAGCAAGGCTTTGTGCTACTTCTCACGGGACTTCACAATTCTGGGAAAGATAATATCGCAAAGGCTTTACAAGTGACATTGAACCAGCAAGGTGGTCGGAGTGTTTCTACCCTGTTGGGGGAGACCGTGAGACAAGAACTTTCTCCAGGTATGTATCGTCACACTGCTCATAATATGAGAACTTTGCTTCAACAAATTACGGCATAGAGCTCGGGTTTTCTCCAGAGGACCGCCATCTCAACGCTCAGCGTCTGGCATTCGTGGCAGCTGAGCTTGCTCGAGCGGGTGCTGCAGTGATTGCGGCACCGATTGCTCCCTACGAGACCTTACGCCAAGGCATAAAAGATGTCATTCTTCAGAACGGGGGTGCCGGTGCCAATTTCTTTATTGTCCATGTCGCGACGCCATTAGCACACTGTGAAAGGACAGACCGAAAGGGTCTCTATGCCAAGGCGCGACGTGGGGAAATCAAGGGCTTCACTGGTATAGATGACGTGTACGAAACGCCAGAAGTGGCCAACCTTACCGTTGATTTGACCAACCAAAGTATTTCTGAAATAGTACACAGTAGGTTTTCGTCGTTCATTCGCGCCGTAAGGGAAACTGAACCACGCCGCAGGTATCGTGTTGTTGCTTGAGACGAACGCACTGTTGTAGAGGACAGTGTTGACGTGGTGTAAATTAATCAACGGAGATTTCCAATCAAATATGCATTTTTATTTGCTTTGTTGTGCCAACTTGTGATTTTAAAATTGACCACTGGGCCGCATGCCCGCAAAAGGTAATAATTTCGATCAATACCAGACATGTCAGCCACACTCAAAACTATAAAAGGCGGACTAGGATGCAGGATGCTCTCTCACCAAAGAACCGTTTACACAAGCCTATTCTACCTACATTCATTAAACCCTACACATACACTCGTTTCTCACTATGCCTTCCTACGCTACTGTCCTTTCCGCCATATTGCTCTTTGGTGCAACCTCCACTTATGCCGCACCCATGGTTGACGTCGATTCCTTACTTGTGCGCCCCCATGTTATGTTTAGTCCGATACTCACTAACGACAGAAAAAATCAGTCACGCATCGGTCGACGTGATAGCAACATTGTTTATATCCTGGGCGTGGCCATGGAAGATCCTTGCGCCACACGGCAACAATTGTTTGATGATAATAAACGATGCAAACCATCCCAAATTTTCGTTGTGCTCGATGGCATACTCAGTAAACACTGCGACAATGACTATGGCTATCACGGCATTGGTCGTCCTTTTCTCGCCCCAAACCTAGATCACCTCAAACGGGACAACCCTCCGGGTATCGAGGCCGATATCGGACATGGTGGTGGAAGAGGAGTCCGCGATCGCTTGACGCGTAGTACGAATGATAATCCCATAAACCTGGGAGACGACGGAAGAACACCTTTGGTGGCTGATGTCGGCGTAGGCAATCAACACGACGACCACAAGGGAAAAGTGGTAGATGCTCACTCCGGGGCCGACGACCGTAATCCGGGACACAGAAGCGTCAAGGTCAACACCCAGGATGACCGAGCCGAGCATAGGATATAAGACGATGATACCTCCGAACGCCGCCGCGATGATCTTCATTGTATGATCATGATATTTATCATAGGAATTTATCTACCACCCAATGAAACGATATAATTGCGAAGAGAGCAGAATGTGAGTAGTAACTCTAAAAACTTCCGTGTGCCTTCAAGCGCGATTATTGCAAGTGCCACTGGGATTACTCGGACTGCCTGGAATTCCAATGTAGAATACACCATCTTCTTGCCGTCGTAAAAATATATGTTTGGAGTTTACTTGGGCTGGCTAGTCACTGTAGCCAGTGCCGTTGTTGCGCCAATTTCATGCACGGTCATCATGTTACTATATCACTGTCGTCCCCTGTCGTCCTTAACTTTCTCATCGGTAGACATGTGATATATAGTTTTAGTCTGACTCACACTACGGGAGACTATCATGTTACTGACTCCTAGACGAAGCGCTTAGCCAGCTAGTGTGGGGACAAGATCCGTAGGCGATCACGTGTTAGTTGTGCAAAGGCTAGGATGTGGCTTTTACTACTGCTTGGTTTGAGAGAACTATCGAGTTTTACTTCCTTACTTGCAGGGTGTCGGTCTTCATGTTCAGAAAAGCTACTCGTATTGGAATTCCAACAGGTCGTGTTCTCCGTCAAACACAGAACGGAGCTCTCCGAACTCTTGTCGTTTCATCAACTGCTCCCAAACCTTCTGCAACTACCCGGTTATCGATAACAACCGTAGCTTCTACTACCCCTGCCCAATTACGCGCAATGTCTGCACACGCAGGGGAATCAACCTTGCGTCCGGAACCTGACAAAGTTCTCCAGGACATTGCCGACTACGTTCACCATTACAAGATCGATTCCGAACTTGCCTTCGAAACTGCCCGGTTGTGTCTGATTGACACTATTGGGTGTGGGCTTGAAGCGCTGAGATTCCCCGAGTGCACAAAGCTTCTTGGACCTGTTGTAGAAGGCACAATTGTTCCCAACGGTAAGGACTCTTATCTCTGGTAGTGTTATATTCTAATGTTTTCCTCCAGGTACACGCGTTCCAGGAACTAATTATCAACTCGATCCCATTCGTGGAGCTTTCAACATAGGGGCAACCATACGTTGGCTTGATTTTAATGATTGCTTCCTGGCTGCGGAGTGTAAGATACAGTTGCTTTACTGAAATGCTTCTGCTTGCTGACTCTGGTTCTAGGGGGGCACCCATCCGATAACTTAGGCGCTATCCTTGCCGTTGCAGATCATCTCGCGCGTCAAGGACAACCCCTCGCCGTCCGTGATATCCTGGAATCGATGATCAAGGCCCATGAGATCCAGGGTTCACTTGCGCTTCTTAATTCCTTCAACAGAGTAGGCCTTGATCACGTCGTTCTCGTGAAGGTTGCCTCCACTGCTGTCGTGTCTAAACTCCTCGGCCTTAACCGCGATCAAACCGTAGACGCCGTATCTCAAGCTTGGGTTGATGGACAATCTTTACGCACATACCGACACGCTCCCAACACTGGTCCGCGCAAATCATGGGCGGCGGGTGATGCGAATTCTAGGGCTGTCAACCTTGCTTTGTTGGTCAAGAAAGGCGAGAAGGGCCTGCCGTCTGTCCTTACTGCAAAGACTTGGGGGTTCTATGATGTCCTCTTCAAAGTGAGGCTCATCCCAGCAGTTCTTTTCATGTTTCTTAACCGGGCCCATCTATTCAGGGCAAACCTTTTGAATTCCAGATCTCATATGGTTCATACATCATGGAGAATGTCCTTTTCAAAATCTCTTATCCTGCCGAATTCCACGCCCAAACTGCTGTAGAGGCTGCTCATATAATCCATGCAAAACTCAAAGAGATTGGCAAAAATTCCAGTGATATAAAGAGTGTGAGGATTCGTACTCAGGAGGCCGCTAAGAGAATCATTGATAAACAAGGACCGCTTGATAACTTCGCCGACCGCGAGTGAGCTTCTTCCTCCTCTCGTGACAAGACACTGCTTCTGACCGTTCTTGCCAGTCACGCCATCAACTACATGGTTGCGTACCCTCTTATTTTTGGGGAACTGACCTCGGAGAGCTAGTGCGTCCTCCTTGAACGTGATATATACCTTCTAACGTATGTTAGTACTGATGCCTCGGCTGCTGACCCACGCATCGATGAACTCCGTGCTAAGATTTATTGTGAAGAGGACAAGCGATTCAGCGTAGATTATCACGATCCCGCTAAGCGATCCATTGGAAACGCGCTTTTGGTTGAGCTGAATGACGGCACCATTCTTGACGAAGTTGAAGTGGAGTACCCTGTAGGACATAAACGGAGGAGGGCTGAAGGCACTCCTTTACTTCTCAACAAGTTTAAGAGGTGCGTGAGATGACCGTGTTGCTCTGTGTAGAAAGAATTTACAGGCTTTCTAGGCACATTTCTCACCACTTCAGCGAGGCTCACCAACAAACGTAAGCTCCGTTTAATCATAATGGTTGACACATCGATTGATGGCTTTCCTGAAGGATCTTGGACACCGTGTCTGACGCTGCTTCACTATCCAAACTTCCTGTCAACAAATTCACGGACCTCTTCGTGAAGACATAACACCTCCATGACATGGAGAGTTTTGTAAATTGGGATCAAACCAGATCTTTCAATCACTCTATGCTGCTGGACAATGATAGCGTAGCAAGTAGACAAACATGATGACAACAGTAAAGCCAGAAATACAATCATATGTATTCCTCAGTTTGCTTGACCTTCGTTGTTGACCCTAGGAAGGAGACAAGAGCCATTCCCTTTTCTTCGCGGGCGCCTTTTCTTCCTTGCTGATCTTTCATCCTTTTTAGGCCCTCCGAAGTTGTTTGCATTCTCCTTTTCTTCTGACTTGCGGAGATTGAAATATTTGGTGCTCGTATCTTGTATCCTGCCGTTGTTCGTGTATGCGATTCCCAAGGCAAGGCGATTCCCGTAATCGTTATTAGCAAATGCTTCTGTAGGCGCACTGGTATTATCACTATCGAGTTTGTCTTGATGTGTTGAAGGGGGCTGTATAGGCGGGTTGGGTGAAGGATTTGATTCTTCTTCTGCTACTGATGATAAGCGTCGCTGTATGAGACGTGCTAGGGGCATTGATTGTGGTTGCTGGTTAAAAGGAGTTTGCGTATGAGGCTGCTGTACTGCATGGCTTAGAACTGTCGGCTCTTGAATTGTGGAGCCAAAACACATGTCAAATAAAGGCTGCTTCAGGACGTAAGACGCATCTAACATGGAAGAGGTGCGAGTGAATGGTGCTTTAGAAATGGAGAGGGGTGGCAAGGGGCAGTTTTGTATGCCCTGAAGATGAATGGGAGCGAAACCCGTCTGAGTAATGCTTGGTCCCCCGATATTTTTGTTGGTTTCGAGTTCAAGTTTTGCGAGTTTGACTTTGCGAAGTTCCTTCGAGTAATCTCGTTCTCCATGGTCGAGCGAGTTTGTGATGTTACAGTGGTTAGAGTACGCAGGTTCTGCGTTTGAAAGCTTCAGGTCTTGGATGATTGGTGGGGATGACGATGTGGAGGAGTAGCATGGATGGGTTGAAGACCAAGTGAGAGAGGAAAAAGCAGGAGCTGAGAGGGTATTTCGTTGTTTCTGGTTGTGATAGTTCTGAGCAATCTCTAGAGCAGACAATCTATGGCCAGCAAGAATCTTAGACCCCGTACGAGGCTCGACGAATATACGTGTTTGAGAGTGAGTGATTTTGGCAGGCGTTTTCGGGATGAACAATGGAGCTATGGCCTTGAGATTCGTCGTTTTCTGGTTGGTATGTGCATGATTATCTAAACATGAGGTGAGCACCTCCCTCCCGAGCCCAAGGTTGTCTAATGGCAGATTGTAACCTGCTCTGCGTAGGTCAGGTGCGTGAATATTGATCGGCGGGTATGAGTCGCGCCACAGCTGTCCTTTTCCTCGGTTTACAGCATAATCCACACTATCCATGGCAGTGTTTTCAAAACAGAAATCCCCACTTGATGCGGTTCCTTTGCGACGAGACCTATGGCTTTGTGAAGCATCAGAATCAGATAAATCGTCTCGAGAAGCAGTATTTGGAAGATGGTTTTGTGTGCTGGCGGCCAAGTACGTCCATTGTTTTTTCGGGGCTGGTGCATTTAGGGGACTCCGCGTCTTGGTATTGCACAGGTCAAGACCCCATATCATTCGAGGCAAATCCGCACCATCCTCTATGATTGTACCTTCTGCACCTCTGCAAACATTACATGTATTATGTATGTGTGATATGGCTGAACACTTACGAAGGACATCGTGCGTAAGGCAACGACGGAGGTCCGTGAAGGGCGGGAATCGGACGTGGGGGAGAGCTTGCCCAGGTGATCCATTCTGTGAAGATAAAGTTATAATCGTAAATGAAATGGAGCGAGACAAGCAATGCCCACCAATGTTATCTTCACAGCTGCAAGTTCTGCTAGGGGAGAGGTTGTACTTGGGAAGAAAAGATCTTGTTATGCAGGAGGTATTGTCAGAAATATGGATCGATTCTGGGGACGAAGGCGGAGATGGTATCATTAGGATACTTGATGGATAACAGTTACAGCTCTTCACATGCATCGATCCAGAAGAATGGCAGGATGTGTCAACGGATGTTTCAGAATACTCCAAAGAACATCCTCCACATTGGGTGGACGGAGAGTCAGATCGTGACCTGGTTAGAAGACTTGTAAGTGAGACAACCCGGCGTAAGGGTCCGTTTACTTGTCCAGTCGCACTATCAGACGAGGTATCCATTGGCATAGTTTCGGGAAGCGATACGAGGCGCTTCTCTCCACCTCTATTCAGAGGTAGCCGATTGTGAGGTAGCTGCAGGTCATTATAAGGATGACGAGATTCCAACTTTTGCTCGGGTGTTGAGTCGGAGGTTGTACGTTTATACAACGACAAAGAGGACAAGCGAGCGTAAGGAACATCCGGTGGCGTATGCATTACATTATGTGTTGAGGATGCGCCAGAGGAGTTCTTGCTGGTGACACTACTGGGGTCGGTCGATACATTTTTGGAGCGATGCATTGAACTCGAGACTTGCGACACCAGCATGGAGTCCAAGGCCGGAAAAACTTGGACAGCTTTATCGGCGTATAATTTTTCGTCGACAGCCATGGCGAAGCCTTACGGCCGCGAAGGCCTCGCACTAAGAGGAAGGGAAGAATTCGGCAGGTCTGGAATGACGGAATGGACCTGAAAGTGCTCAAGCGACTATATAAGGAGCGGAGTCTGAACTTCTACACCTTCTTAAAGAAGCTTGATAGCTTCGCCATCCCGTTCACATTGACCTTTTTCAATTTCTCCACCCCTTGAGATCCTTTTGTACTCTTCCTTTTCTTTTCCTCGCCAGATGTGGATTTTTCTTTACTTTTTCCGCCGCTTGTTTCGATAACTGCCAACTCTCTTGTTAGGTACGTGTCAAGATCACGGAAACTAGGTACCGTGATTATACATTGAGTGTGGCGTCCCCTTAGCAGGCTCAAGAACTTACTCATATGAGTCTTGTAACAATGCTCTAGTATCGGGTAAAAGGTAGTGGCCTATCAGATCGCATCCAGCTTTGATTCGGCCAGCTGCACGGATGTTAAATAACTAGCAACTCAGGATTTGAGACTCAAAACCTCACCTTGTAGGAGTGTCTCTTTCCCGTCTTCCATTAATCCGTCCTTTGCTAAGGCGCGTATAGCTGTTTTTGAAACCTCCAACGCCTCTGGAGCAGAGAGTCGAGTAACCTTTGCACGTAGAAAAGCCAAGACCTTGGTCTGTGAGAATCGGTAGACAGTTATCTCTGGAGTGACCTCTTTAATGTCACAAATATGCAGGAGATTATCCTTCACACATTTCAAAGAACCAAATCGGATAATATCCCCGCCGTGTATTGAGGTATCATCTGTTATCGCATGCGTTTCAAGCTGGTGGGAAGCGTCTTCAAAAATGTCATCAATGGGACGAAAACTACGTATGGAACCATCGTTCTTTTGTGTTCAGTGAGATTAGTTGACAAGGTTCTGATATAACGAGAAGCTTTACCGGGTGGGCAGCTTGCAAGATTGGTATAAGTAAGAAGACAGGATCAATTGGGGTCATTATAAGGAGTTTTCCGTCTGTTGAATGGATCATACGTGATTGGCGCGTGGAGAGAGGAATTTCACGTACCTGCAACAACCTCTTCACCCAAGAACCATGATCGTGTCTCTGGTGGAACAACAGCTTGTACCTCTAATATCTGGCACTTCGTGGACAGACACGTGTCGGACCGCGTTTCTGAGGAAAGAAATAGTGATGGTAACCCTGCAAAAAAAGCTAAGAAGTGGATACTATAAAATCTTCCGTGTTGTATACCAGTACGAGGATGGGGCAGGCGCATGAATGCGAGGGGCACATTGCCCCATTCATTTCGTTCAAGTGTAGCAGAGAGCGTCTCAATGACATCTAACGACCTGTCAATGGCAGCAGTGATAGGGGCTCTTTTATCGCTCACCCAGGGGAAGGACAGTAATATGTGCGGTCATTCGAAATAATCTGAAGCGATGGCTACGAGTCTAGCTTCAGAGTAGCTTCAGGTTGAACGCGTTGTTGCAATATGTGTGTGCGTATTTTTGGCCAAACACTGATGGGATGACGTTCTTAATCTGTCACTTGTGGACTCCCAAGATAAGACATAGCTCTGGACACACGTTGCCAACAATGCCTTTGCCGTCCAACTCTGCTATCAAGAGACGGAGACTGCCTGGTGCCTGCGATAATTGCAAATACCGAAAAAGTACGTTCTCCTCCAAGTCATGCTTGTCATTTGTTGAGGACTGTCTTACAGTCCGATGTAAGGTGGAAGTCGGCCAGTACCAAAGAGCTAGGTGACTTACTTCTTTCACTAGGTGATTCAGCGGAAAAACTTAATGGTCGCTGCACTAATTGCACCAATTATAATGAAGAATGCACCCATAGCACAACACGGGTATGTCTAGTTACTTCATCCCGACAATGAACTTGACTACTCATCAAGTCTGTTGTACTAAGAAACGCGCTACAGCTCCTCATCCATATCCTAGCATTCCCATACTACCCCTGGATAATAAAACTTCTTTCAATCCACCTCTTTCGGGAAATTTAGAGGTTTCGGGTGGTGCAATTCACCCCCTTATTCTGACAATGCTCTCCTCGTTGTCCATGCCCGACCGTGATACCCAAAACGCATTGATGGCGCTTTCTCAACATATCATCAACTTGGAGAATGAGATCTCAAACCTCAAGTCAAAGCATCTATCCCCAGAATCTCATACCACGGAATTAGTCAAAAGCCACGAGCACCTGACAAACAGCCCTTCGGACACCAACGACGAGGTCGATCTTCCGAACATGTTGAAGGGGCTAACCATATCAACCTCCCAAGCCCGTCATTTTGGGCCTTCGAGTACCATGTCACTCCTGGGCATAGCCTTACAATTTAGAAGAGAAAAGTCCAGGACGCCCATATCAGATCGCCATTTTGGCTCTCACCGGCCTCAATTTTGGACAATCCATTCGGTCAGCAGCCAGGATATGGCATATTGCTAACATGTCTAATATTTTCATGCTATAGTGGGAGCTTCTACCTGAGGACCCGCCTGTTCGACACGAATTTCCCGATGAGGAAGTGTTGTATGAACTTATCCCTCTATACTTTGAGAACGTCAACCCGCACATGCCGTTATTACACCGACCTACGTTTGAAAGAGCCGTAAAGGAAGGGCTACATCTCGCCAACAGTCAATTTGGTGCCACTGTTCTTGGTGTCTGTGCTGTCGCTTCAAGATATTCCAATAACCCATGTGTTCTAATCGAAGGAGGGTCACGCCTTTCGGCGGGTTGGAAATGGTTCAGGCAGATTCGACAGTGTTGGCAATTCTCTTCCCGCACACCTTTACTTTGGGACATACAAACAATATGTGTACGTTTCCCTCACTCTCCCTAATACAGCCTACAATTTGCCTTCCAGTTAGCTTTGCTCTATACCCATGGCACTTCTCAACCTGAAGCTACCTGGATTATGCTGGGAATGGGCATACGCTTTGCACAAGATATTGGCGCCCATCGTAAAAAGCCAAACCAGAAGCCATCAATTGAGGGTGAGCTATGGAAGCGATGTTTTTGGATACTCGTTTGTGTGGATGCCCTCGTCTGCTCTTTCCTTGGACGTCCACGCGCCACTGTATCTGATGAGTATGGCGTTAATTGTGATTTGGATCCATTCTTTCTCATTGTACACCAGCTTTGATCTAGACTTGCCTGTCGACTGTGATGATGAATACTGGGAGCTAATGGAATCGGAAGTTAAGTTTACGCAACCTCCTGGACAGCCATCAAAGCTTTCAAGTTTTATAGCCTATATCAGGCTGATGGAAATTCTTGAATATGCTCAGCGTACACTGGTATGATCTCTTAGCTGAATTGTTTCACTATATCCTATACCTTCCACTCATATATAGTACGCTGTGGATAAATCAAAGAGGTCCCGTGGTCCAGGTCCAAGTCCCAGTGATAAAGATATTGTAGCTGGTCTTGATTCCGAACTGAACCAATGGTTTGACAACCTCCCTGAACATTGTATGTGTATATTTATCTAGTTCCCTACCCCGGTTCTCATTCATCATAGTAAAGCGGACCTCCTGCTCCCCAGGAACCATCTTTTACGAACAATCGGCAATGTTACATGCATGTTACTACCATGTACGCATCCTAGTCCACCGGCCGTTCATCCCATTGCCCTCCAACCCTTCTCGTCCTTCACCAAGTCCATCACTGGAGATTTGTGTCAATGCTGCACGATCATGTACTCGTATTCTTAAAGCGCAATCAGAACAGCTCGCCTACTTGCCGTTTCCTCAAATACAGGTACCAACTATGCTATTCGAGCCTTGATAGATGACCTTTCAACTGACAAGCTTTCCAGTTTGCCATATTCACATCTGCCATCTTACTACTTGTTAATCATTGGAAAAACTCAAAATCTACCAATGATGCAAATTCACCTGATGTACGAGAGGATTTGAGAGGCGTGGAAGATTGTATCTCTGTTTTATCAAAGCTTGAACAAAGGTAAGTTGGGGGATAACATGTTTTTTTTCTCAGCCTCACAGTCTAGATGGACCCCAGCTGGTCGTTTCTGGTACGTTCTCTACCCTGCCTATGTTAACTTAGTGCTTATCGAATCCACAGCGATGTTCTTCGTGAAATATCCTCCTTTGGCGGCATGCCTGTAACAGCAACTTCACATATCATCCCTTCTCAGGAGAACTTTGCAACCTACACACAAAGTAGCAATATGCCTGGTGGCGCTGACAGTTTGCAGTTTCCATGGGATACTACTTCGTTATCTCAGTTTCGCGCATGGGAAGATGTTCAAAATCAATGGACCTTTTCGAATGTCGCTTCGGGCTGGAACATTGGCTCATTAGGGAGCGCTCAGAATCTTCCTACGTATTCTTCACAGTTGCATGGGCCCGGATCAGTAGATCGATTTGCATCATATGCAACAGAAGGTAAGCCTAGACAACTAAATGTCCCTATGATAATGTTGACACATCTGAACCTGATTTAAGGTCTACAACAGATTATGATGCCACCTGGCGAGGTGGATATGGATTTTGGTGACCTCACAATATTGCAATGGCTACAACAGTCGCAGATGAAAGGTAAAGGCAAAATTCGAGAAAATGTTTCCAGTGCTGAAATTCAGTCTGCACAGATAATGGGTGGACCATGGAGCCAGCGGATGTAGGTGTGATGTGACAACTATTTATGGTATATACTGTGGGGTCTTGGTGTCTTTTCCCGTGTTACAATGTAGGCTCTGGAATAACATTGTATTGTATTGACGACACATGCAGGGTAAATTGTCAACCGGAAATCAAGTACGCGACGGACAAACAAACCAGATAATCTAATCCACCTTCGACCATGCTGGTGATTCCGATGGATGACCAGGGAAACCTGGATACCCTGGTCGTCCAGGACGACGCCCACCATTCTTCCCATTGCCACTGGTTCCACTTGGCCCACCGGGGCCACCGTAACCATCAGGTACAAGTCCTTCACCACCTGCGTCACTCCCACCGGGCCCAATAGTCCCGCTATCGCGCGGCGGGTTATGGTGCCCTCTATCGTTCGATGTCCCACCGTTGCCATTCTCGTTATCGACTGCCTTACAATGGTCCTCACCATTGCACTTACCATTAACATTGCCCCCATCACCTCCCTCCCCACCATTCCCTCCATTCCCTACCAGCTCGGTATTCTCTGCGCAGTGGCGTCCATCGCCGCAAGCCTCTTTTCCTCTTTCGGGATGTCTATCGTCATCCTCAGTATCATCCCTACTATGTCCACTATCACCACCGCTACCATTCCCACAGTCGCCGTCCCCCAAGCACAAATGATGAGCATTGTGCATGAGATGGGCACTGCCATCGCCTCCGTCGCCTCCATCACCGCCACGTCCAGGACGGCCGCCATCCCCGCCATCCCCGCCGTTCCCACCCTTGCCTCCATTACCACCATTTCCTACATCTCCACCTTGCCCGCCGTTCCCACCATTCCCGCCAATCGCACCACCACCGCCGTTCCCGCCGTTCCCACCATTTCCTGCGTCCTCGCCTTGTCCGCCATTCCCGCCATTCCCACCATTCCCACCACCGCTGCTGTTTCTATAGTTGTCGCTCTTACTTTTACTTTTCGAATGTCTATCACTTCCGTGACTTCCTTTCCCTCCACGCCCACCGTCCCCGCCATTTCCGCCGTCGACTTTCGAATGGTGGTGGTCGCCTTCAAGACTTTCTTTTGCATTATCACTATGTTTACCATCACCACGGCCTTCATCCCCACCTTCACCGCCATCCTTATTGTCCTTACCTGACTTTGGATCACCGCAACGCTCTTCAGAAGCGTCTCCTCCATTACCCCCATCCCCGCCGCTACCACCGTTACCACTGTTTGACTTACTGACCTTCGACTTGAGATCATCGTGGCCCTCCACAACGCCCTCGCCACCATTACCACCATTGCCTCCATCCCCGCCATCTCCACCGCGGCCACCATTTTCGTTATGGCTTATCATTCTGGAATGCTCCTGATCATCGTCAGCATGGCCCCCATGGCCCCCAAGCACACCCTTGTCCTTAGAATTATAATGCCGCTGTTCACCTTCTGGACGGCCACCTCCATTACTGCTATTACCAACATCCCTATCGTTGTCATGAACATCACCACCACGCCCGCCATTACCACCATCGCCTCCGCTACCCCCGTCGCCACCATTCCCACCCCTTCCACCGGCGCCACGAGTTCCGCCATCGTCTGATGACCAAGAAAACTTATAGTCATCTTGATCACCTTGATCGCCCCCATCACCGCCACGCCCACCGTCACCGCCATTTCCGCCACGTCTTCCATCAGCATTAGCATATTCATGATCATCCTCGTAATACTCATCTCCATCACTACGATGCGCATCGTCACCCCTGTTGGCGCCATCTTCAAGCCATGCATGGTGACCACTGCGTGAGGAATCTCTCGACCTGCTTCCATGCGAATTGCCTCTGCTACGGCTGCGGGATCTCTCTCTGCTTCGACCACGAGAGTTCTCTCTACTACGACTACGGGACTTTCCTTTGGTATCGTCAGGCTGATCTTTACTGCGCTGGGGGGTCCGTCCTCTGCTCCGGTCAAGAAGTAGGGACCTTCCTCTGCTACGATTGCGAGCTCCATTGCTATAATGGGGAGAACGGCCTTTATCATGACTTCTAGATCGTGATCTACCCCCAGTATTGTCTTCACATTCAAGTAGGTCTCGTATGTTCAACGTTCTGTGAATGTTGACACGATCTTTGGAGAACGCCAATATGTGGTCAGGAAGGATAGTAAGTTGCTCGCTGCAGGTATCTTCGTGTTCCCCTTGCTCATGATGGATACATTGAGTCAGAAGAGATTCAAGGACGCGTCGGTTGATGTCTTTTCCACAATGTGCATAGTCTCTCCTCAAACGGTCGCGAGCATCATACGGGTCAGGGAAGGGAACGCCAAGAATGAAACAACGAACGTCGGACTCAAGTGCATGACTGAGGTCGAGATCCTGTTAAACGATATGAATATGTGGTGGGGAGGCCAAGTGCTGGAACAAGAAACGCACAATGAGACTAGCTTCAACTAATGCGTGTAATGTCGAGCTTCCAGCAAGTACTAGAAAGAGTGGAAGCAGCGTTTTCCTGAACGACATTGGTTTTTCTATACGGGATAATACCGCGGAAAGTGAAGGGGAAAACCATATCTTGTAGCCAGTTATATAGTGAACGAAAGTGAGACTTGGGACGGCATCGAGCGCCTGTTGACAGCGGCATGTTGTCAGTCGAAATCTAAATTCAAAAAATCTCTCTTCAGTTCTTACGTAACAATAACATGAACGCCACCCTCGAATCACTTTTTGGTCCTCCCTCAGATCCAGTCGATATCCCGGCCTTCATAAAGACCGCCTCCCAGCTTCAAACCGAGGAGGCTCAACTGGAATCATCCCATGTTGCCCAAGAATGCAGCGTTTCAGACCTTCGAGACTGCCTGTTCGACACCTGGAACAACCCAACTCTATCTGCCTATCTTTCCAAGGATCATGACCACACCGTCACGGCTCTCTATTCCACGACAAAATCTGCCAAACCAAAACGCAAAGTCAACCTTCCAGATCCTGAGAGTCTCCCGCCTGACGTCATCGCGCTTCAAAAAAACCTTGATGCAGTCGAATTGACGAGTTTCAAGTATGTGCGACACAACTCTCGGGAATCTCAATGCTTCTATCTAGAGTAGGTTAAAGCCGGACTCGGCAACGTTCATAAGAGCTTCAAAAAATTCAGACCATAATGTCCTTGCAAAAGTGGTATGTATAACTTTGTACCTGTTCCATAAGTATATATCTCATCTTCTTCAAGAAATTGACAACTGAACCCTCTGCCCATCTGTCGGGAGAAGCACAGGCAATCATCACCATTACCGTGTACAACAGGTCATCATGGACAAGTGGATATATAAATCGCTTGTCCCAACACGTTCTTCTTTCCTCGCAAACACTGGCAGATCTTTACCAAGTTATACCTTGCATTTCAAAAGAAATTTCTGTTGTGAATCCTATCCCCGCCTCTGGAACCTCTTCTCTACGGACAAGAATTGATGAGGGTTGTCTTATTTGCATTGAAAACACGGTCTATGGTGATGGCTCCATAGAAGAAAATTATGCACAGTCAGAATCCCACATTCACGACAATAATCCTCACTGATGATAAGCAGGAAACTCAGTTCTCACCTACAAACTATCACCAAAGATGCACCGGCGATTACCAAAGCTACAACGACAATTCAAGAAACTCCTCTTTCATCACTTCTACTTCGAATTAATCAACCATATTGGTTACTCCATAAAGGCAGCTGTGAACACTTTCTCGTCGTTGACCAAATAAGGTACTCAGCTTGCCTTGGCTCAAGCGTTCTTTCCTTATATCTCGTTGCAGGCTCCAGCATCCAGCAGATGCTCTCTCAGGTTATCCGTTGACGCTCCAGATCAGCCCTCCTCTTATCGGTTTGTGTCGTGCATGTACCAAGGTTCCAGCTAGTCTTTCAATTATCGGAGATGTAAGGTTAGGCGAGAGCCCATGCTTGTTGTGTGTATGTTGCTGGAAGCATGTAGGGAATCCGTCCGATTCCAACGTAATAGTCAAAGAGCTCCCAAGATATGAAATAGGTTGGTAAAGCTAGTCGGCTTCAAGCTTGCAATGTAATATTGGTGGGAACTCTGCAAGAGGCCGTGATGGAGGTTCAAGCAAAAATGATCCGACTAGATTTATCTTATCTACATTTGTTACCAAACACCAGAACCGTCTTTGTCTGGCCTTTGTGCATTGTGTAGTACATTATATACCTCACCCTTGTCGAACCCTCGATGAACCTACCGCGCTCAACGAACGAACTCATCACCTCCCTAGAACAGTACAGCGATGTCGTTTCATGGATCAACGACGTACTTGATACTTCAGACGACGACGAAAACTCCATTCCCTCTGTACCAACAGAACTGACCGAACTGGACGAACGCATCACACAACTTCTGGCCACCCTCGATGTAGCTTGCGAAGACACTTCTTCGCAGTTGGAACATACAATCGATGACGTGTCCCGAGGCGTGCCCCGCCTCACGTATGATCTGCATTTCATGAAGGACAGCGCAGTGACATTGCAAAATTCCCTAGGGCTGGCCTTGCAGGGATCCAAGAGTGCTATCCCGGACACCACCAACATCGCGCTTGAGCAACTCCGGCATCTTGACATGATTAAAAAGAGGATGGAATCTACCAGGGAGGCTCTGAGGGAAGCTGAAAGCTGGAGTTCTCTTGAGCTTGAGGTCACCTCCCTCCTAGCGGAGCGTAGTTATGCGAAAGCAGCAGAGAGACTTTCTGAGGCGAGCCGGAGTATGGTGGTATTCCACAACACTCCAGAATACGAGCCTAGGCGGGCCCTAATGGTCAATCTACAAAACCAGCTTGAAGCGTCCTTGAGTTCTGCCCTAGTGGCCGCGATCAATTCACAAGACATCGCTGATTGTCGAAACTACTTCTCCATATTCTGCCATATTCAAAGAGAATCGGAATTTCGCAATTACTATAACGCATCGCGCAGGGCATCCGTTGTTGCGCTATGGCACGATGTTTCGCTTACCGAGACCGAACCCTCTAACTCCACCTCACCCGACATAATCAGTAAATATTTTATCGAGTTTCTCCCATCGTTCTTCGCTGCCTTCGTGTCTCTTCTCAATTTAGAATGCGAGTCGATACCCACAATCTTTCCGGATCCGGCGCTGACACTCTCGGCATTTATATCTTCTACTCTGTCTTCTCTGCAACCTACCTTTGCTCAAAGGCTTTCTTCTGTCTCTACCCATCACAACGATACTGCACTTCCGCAACTTATTTTATACCTGCGCACAACAGAAGAGTTTGCCACAAGTGTTGAGAAGATTATCGAGAAAATGAATTATGCAACTATATCAGCCACATCAGTTGGATCCGGTGCAGACTTTCCAATACCTTCCCGCTCGCATGCACGGCGACGATCGATGCGGATGTCTATTTCTTGGAGGCCTCGTGGAGCAGCAGTATCAAGCGCTCCCTTAAAACCACTGTTATTCGATGGGATGGATTGGGACCAAGAACTATTCCAGCCGTTCCTAGATTTCCAAGTTGAATATGGCTCTTTGGAGAAGCGTCTCCTTGACAGTGCCCTTCAACGAATACTGTCTGGCGATACAAATGGTAGAACGCAAGGCACTGATCGTGCCCGGATATTAAGGGAACGGGTCGTGAATGCCATTATCTTGGCTGAGGAAAGTTTGACACGTTGTGTTGCTTTCACTCATGGCTATGGGTCCGTGGCTCTTGTACTTACTCTTGACAACTTCTTCCAAACATTTATCGACACATGGGCTGCCGACGTACGCTTAAAACGACACAATTCTACGTCCCACTCCCAAGTTACTGGTTCTGAGGAGGACCTCTCCGATATGGACTATTCTGCACAGGATTGGTCTGATTTTCAACTTTCTCTGGACCTTTTATCATCTGCAAGGGCGGTTTACGAACGCATATCTGGCTTTGAAATAAAGCTACGTTCGAGTTTGATGCAAACTGCGACGCGTTTTCGGCTGGCTAGAAGTGATCAGACCAGTCTTACAATCGCACCTTCACGGGGCGAGAGTCTGCTATTGGAGCAGTCCTCTTTGAATTCGGCAGACCTCCATTCACTCCTTGAAAGTGTTGAAACCGACACGCCACTGCGCGACCCATCTGGTCCTTCTGTGCGCCACAACCAGCTAACCACAGTACCTACCCCTTTTGAGCCCCTCCTCGTTCAAACACAAAAATCAGTCTTCGCGTTTGCAAACTATTGTCAGATATCCTTGCAAGAGACCATTTTATCCCCACTTCACAAACATCTCGCGTCCTATGCTTCGTCACCCTTATGGAACGCACTGGGGGACCCCAAGGCCAGACGTACTACGACGACGAACGATCTGCAAGTGCCAAACTTTTCCCTTTCTCCTACCGACACAGTACAGAGAGTGGCTGAAGGGTTACTAAACCTTCCAAGGTTGTTTGAAGTCTATGCAGATGATGATACACTTGCATTTTCGCTTCAAACCTTACCCCATCTTGATCGCGAAACATTAAAAGCGCTCTGGGAGCACAAATTACCCGAGTCACCTTCCCAGCCTTCACACATACGTCGTAATTCACTATCCACAACCAAGGCAGTTCCGCTCGATCCAGATGCAATATCCTCTGCATGGTTATCGTCCTTAGGCCATTCACTACTCCAAGATCTAACTACTACGATTCTTCCTAGCATACCTTCGTTATCTTCCGCGGGGGCGGCCCAGTTGTCATCGGATTTGGAATATTTGGCAAATGTCGTACGTGCAATCAATATAGACTGTCCTGAACTCCTCAGTTGGCGAGAATATGTGGATTTAGGCGATGAAGAGGGGAAAATACGTTTGTCAGAGGCAGAGGATGAGGATCAAGTGTTAAGGACTGTGGCGAGACTACGGGGTTGGGCTTAAAGGTTCCTATGTGATATATGTACAGAGAAGTGTTATAGATGGTATTGATATTAAGAATTCGAAGTAACAAAATTGTCACCTGAAAACAACCGCCTGTGGGTATAATATCACATCATCCATCTATGTCTTATACCTGGAGAGAATTGTATACACATAGACTGAATGTTCACCTAGCCTAATGTTCAGTTGATTTACTTGTCATGAACATCTTCTCTGTTCCACAGTTTTTCGTCCTCCCACTCCT